>RWJK01000857.1:0-42949 GCA_004335835.1 Scenedesmus sp. ARA3
CACACCAGCCGCTGGTGTTGGTGTGTGACAAAGCTCAGCCGATAGATCAATCTGACATAAAATGCTGTATCTCGAGGCACTTATGAGACACCTTGATGTACTCATGCATGCAGTAACAGCAACTGTTGCTAATAAATATCAAGAGTTGAACGTTCAAGGTGCATGCAGGTCACACATTACAATCACAATCCAACATAGTGCGTACTCCCATAGCTAGAAGGGCCCCGCAGGCCATCATGGCAACTTCAGATGCTCTGCAGCCAGCAGCAGCAGTGCTGCAGTGCTGCTGATTCACGCCTGAGCATTCTGTACAGCTGCATCACAACAGCACAGCATCCTGCAGCGGCGATAGTAAAGCCTCCTTACAAAGCAAGTTGCCGATTGCATTCATTACAAGCATAATGCAGCATCATGCACCCCTCCTTCATTGGGAGTCTGAAAAGCATCCTGCACCAAGCCAAGGAAGCCGGTCGGTACCGGTATCCTGATTAATAGCTATCAAAGGCTCTTGGATATAGCATTTCCCGAGATACCTCTCCAGAGGGATGCACGCAAGAACCAAAAACGGCGTCTTGGGCCAAGCAGCCCTTGGGCAGCACACATAGCAGTTGCAATGCACATCACACAGCAAGCAGCTGTGCACAGCTCCACTGACACACAACGCTTGCAGCCACCACAATCTGCATTGCTCTGCAGTCCGCATGAGCAGCACTGCAGCTGCTGCTGCATATGGCCCAGCCGGTTGCGGCGCATACTCCTAACCACACGGCATGCAGGCCTACGCACAGGACCATCTGCTAAGAAGCACAGCAACGCCTTGCCAAAAGGGGGTTATCAAACAGAGATGCGTCACTGCAGGCTCATCTGCTGCACGCTTCCCGCTGCTGCTGCTGCTGCTGCCGCCGCCGCTGCGCTGCTGCCCGGTGCTGCCGCCAGCACTGCCACAAAGCTGGCCCCATTTTCATCGCCTCCAATGCTCTGCAGCTCCTGAGCAACGACCACACTGCTGCCTGGCTTCGCTATCACGCGCCTGAAGAGGCCTGCCTGCCCTAAAGCCCCTGTCAAAGCAGCCCGCCTGCCCCTCAATGATCCTGATCAGCAGCGCTGGGGACATGACACGAATGTGTTACTGCAGGTTCATCTGCTGCACGCTGCCGGACGCTGCTGCCGCCGCCGCCGCGCTGCTGCCCGGTGCTGCCGCCAGCACCGCCACAAAGCTGGCCCCATTCTCATCTCCTCCGATGCTCTGCAGCTCCTGCGCAATGACCACGCTGCTGTCTGGCTTGGCTGCAAGGGCCTGCAGCGGCCGCCCGAAGGCCTCTGACAGGTAACTCGCCTGGCCCTCAATGATCTTGGTCAGCAGCGCTGGCACGCTGCCGCCATCTGCTGCTGCTGCTGCTGCTGCTGCTGCTGCTGCTGGCGCGTAGTAGAGCTCCACCACGTCTGTTACTGTCAGGCCGGCCTTCTTGCGAAGCTTCTGGTACCTGTTAGTTGCAGAGAAGGTGAGTGCAGCGCGCAAGATGCAGTGTTTCAAGTATGAGATGCATGCATTTGCAGATCCTCCTGCTGCGCCAGGTCACAAGAGCACCACACAAGGAGTGGCATGTTACAATAACAACATACAACCGACATGTTACATAACACACCCACCTGTTGACTAGCTCCCGCGCCAGGCCCTGCTTCACCAGGTCGTCCTGCTGTGCCAGGTCCAGCACCACAGACCACCCACAAGGGTCCTATCATGTTACAAACTTGTATAACGTGTTATTTGGTTGTAACATCTACACACCTGTTGACCAGCTCTCGCGCAAGCCCCTGCTCCACAAGGTCATTGTGCTGTGCAAGGTCCAGTACGACCAGAGCACCACCAATTGTGTTACATGCCTTTATGACATCAAAGTAACACATAACTTACATGTGATACAACACACCCACCTGTTGACCAGCTCTCGCGCAAGCCCCTGCTCCACAAGGTCATTGTGCTGTGCCAGGTCCAGTACGACCAGAGCACCACCAATTGTGTTACATGCCTTTATGACATCAAAGTAACACATAATCAGCATGTTACATAACACACCCACCTGTTGACCAGCTCGCGTGCCAGGCCCTGCTCCACCAGGTCATCCTGCTGTGCCAGGTCCAGCACCACCAGCACCTCACCATCACCCGCAGCATCAACCTCGCCAGGGGCCACACCAGCCGGCGGCTTGAAGCTGCGCACCACCTGCATGCAATAAACATGTGGCAACAACGTGATACAACGGGCCGGACTAGAAGTGTGAGACGAGGGAACCACGCCAGCCGGCGGCTTGAAGCTGCGCACCACCTGTGCATGTAGAACACGTGACAAGAAGGGGCCAATCAGAAGTGAGAGGAGTGCAGGTATTTCTGTCAGGTGACCGGCAATCACCCGCAGCATCAACCTCGCCAGGGGCCACGCCGGCGGGCGGCTTGAAGCTGCGCACCACCTGCATGCATGCCACCAGGCAAAAAAGTTTCTGAAAGCGAAGAAAATGGTTGCAAACGGAGAGGTGTTGTTTGGCCCTCAGCCAAATAGCAGCCAGCAAGCGCGATGCAGTGCCAGCAAGACACCTGCTGCTTACAGCATCATGATGTTTGACAACGTTGGACATACAACATTGCAATGTTTGGTAACAATGTCCCACACCAAAACTTGCTGACCTCGATGTTGCCCTCGGCCAGGATGTAGCTGGCCAGGTCAATGCTACCAGCAGATCACCTGCTGCTCAAAAAACAAAGCACCACAAGCTTTGCACACACGACAACACACAACATACAGCCTTTCAGCGACAGAGCCAGCTTCCGCCCTGCTTACATGTTGTAAATGGAAAACTCTCCCCTTTTAACATCACAACGCCCGCACCTTGATGTCGCCCTCCGCCAGGGTGTAACCGGCCAGCTCAATGCTGCCGCTGTTCTCAAAGGCCAGGATGTCATCCATGGTCAGGCCCTTCACAGCAGCAGCAACCTGCAGGCAAGCAGAAAAGGCAACAAAAGCATCAGCATCAGCAGCAGCATCAACAGCAGTGGCAGCAGCAAGGACGTCGTCCATGGTCAGGCCCTTGATTGCAGCAGCAACCTGCAGGCAAGCAGAAAAAGCAGCATCAGCATCAGCATCAGCAGAAGCAGCAGCAGTGGCAGCAGGAGGGATGTCGTGCCGGGTCAGGCCCTTGACTGCAGCAGCAACCTGCAGGCAAGCAGAAAAAGCAGCATCAGCATCAGCATCAGCGGAAGCATCAGCAGTGGCAGCAGGAGGGATGTCGTCCCTGGTCAGGCCCTCGAGTGCAGCAGTAACCTGCAGGCAAGCAAGAAACACAGCAAGCATCAGCATCATCAGCAGCAGCAGCATCAACAGCAGCAGCAGCAGCAGCAGCGAGGATGTCGTCCATGGTGAGGCCCTTGCCAGTCAGGCACCCGCGCTCAGCTCCGCACTGGCTGACGAGTCAACCAACAAGTTTATGTCCTTGCGCAGGCGCTTGCGACACTTAAGATGTCAACATCACCAATACAAATGTCTGTAAGATGAACTCACCTTGCCCATGTCCTTGCCCAGGCCTGCCGGTTGGGCACTTGCCCAGGCAGTATCAATGCCACAGATATGTGGGGTACATACATTCAGTTGCTCACCTTGCCCATATCATTGCCTAGGCCCTGACAGTGAAACGTCTACATTCTAAAACATTCACATTTCAAAAAGTCATCCCACCTTGCCCATGTCCTTGCCCAGGCGCTTGCCTAGGCCCTGCCAGTCAGGCACTGCACTCAGCTCCGCATAAGCCAGCGGGTCGGCGCACGTCTCCAGCGCCAACACGTTGAGCTCGCTGGTCACGTACTGCGCCAGCTCGCCTGCAAATCATGACAAAAGCGAAGCCAACCCACAGCCTTGTACACATGATAAGTGGAGGAGTGATGTACTGCAGCACGTCTCCAGCGCCAACACGTTGAGCTCACTGGTCACGTACTGCGCCAGCTCGCCTGCAGGCATGGATAAACCATGATTGCTTGATTTGCCAAGCATAAACGCGCTGTGCCAAGCATAAATGCGCTGTGCCAAGCGTACATGCGCTGTGCATGCAGGATGAATGCAGCATAGCAGGGCTGATGTGCCAGAGGCTACCGAAGTCGAGCACTGCTGCGAGGTCAGCCTGTGTACAGTCGTAATTGTGGTTGACACAAATCTTTCAGGTGTGTGTGATTGCAACATGTGTTGTTATGAAGGTTGTTATAACAACCCGCTCACCTGTAATATCAGCCAGGAAGTCCGGGTCCGGGTGCACCACCACCACACGCCGCAGCGGCTGCTTCAGCGGCCTGTTGTGCTTCTCACGGATGACCCTGCCTGCCTCAATCACAGCCTGCATGCGGCCCACGCTGGCCTGGATGCGGCTGTCACCCTCGCGCTCCTGCAGCAGCAGCAGCAGCAGCAGCAGCAGCAGCAGCAGCAGCAGGTTTGAGTGTGCATGCGGCCCACGCTGGCCTGGATGCGGCCGTCACCCTCGCGCTCCTGTTGGGCAGCAGCAGCAGCAGCCTATAAAAGTTTATGCTGGACCATGCTTGGAGCAGTTTTTATGCAAAAGGTAGTCGTGACTGCCGTGCTGCGCACACTGTTGCAGTGAGAAAGCACAGTCAGAAGTGCCAGTTTATGCATGCACAAATTGCCGGACCCTCAACACTACCCACCTGCTCCACTGCCGGCATGTCGCACCAGTGCACGCTCTCCGGCACCTCTGCTGCTGCTGCTGCTGCTGCTGCTGCGCCGCCTTGCTGCTGCTGCTGCTGCGCTGCCACCAGCCCTGCGCGCAGGTTCCTGTACATGGTCTCGCAGATGAATGGCGTGAAGGGGGCCATGACCTTGGTGACTGTCAGCAGCACGTGGAACAGCGTGGTCAGCGCTGACAGGCAGTCGCAGCGGCCCTTGCCACCCTGTGTGCACAACAGCAGCAGCAACAGCAGCAGCAGCAGCAGCAGCAGCGGTGTCAGCCGAACGTGGAAGAGAGAGGTCAGCGCTGCCTGGCAGCTTGCGCTTGCGCTGCAGCGGCTGACCACTAATCTCCCCAAAAACAGCTTGAGGAATAGGGTAAGTCTTACAAATTCCACACACCCCGTGCACCAGAAAGCCCTGAACCCCACCTTGAGCCGCTTGCGGTTGTAGCGCACGTAGATGTTTGTCAGCTGACACCAGCCGCGGCACCACAGTGTACAACCTGTAGCCCTCCAACTCCGCACCCCAAAGCAACAAAACAGCATGCCTCCAACATCCCAGACTCAACGTTCTGGCAGTCGCGGTAATTAGACGGGCATACGTTTGTGGGCCACACACCTTTAACGCTCAACTACCCAGAAAAACCTGCTAAAACCGCACCTTGAGCCGCTCGCGGTTGTAGCGCACGTAGATGTTTGTCAGCTGGTCGATGAATGACACCAGCCGCGGCACCACAGTGTACAGCCGGTAGCCCTCCATCTCCGCACCGCAAAACAACAAAACAGCCCGCCTCCAAAACCCAAGACCCCACACTCAGCTAAATGCAATGGAACGGTAGGCATACGTTTGCGCGCTAACCACCACCCAAGCATGACAACCCCGAGAAGCCTGCTAAAACGCACCTTGAGCCGCTTGCGGTTGTAGCGCACGTAGATGTTTGTCAGCTGGTCGATGAATGCCACCAGCCGCGGCACCACAGTGTACAGCCGGTAGCCCTCCATCTCCGCCCGCACATACGCTGTCAAGCTGCGCACAGCAGCAGAAATCCAGCGGTCCAGCACGGCACCGCCGGCTACCTGCTGCTCGCTGCTGTCTGCTGCTGCTGCTGCTGCTAGGGCTTCGAGGCCTGCGTCTAGGGTTGTGCCAGGGTTGACAGTTTCGCCTGTCTCCAGCTCCCAGCGGCGCACATTCTGCACCAGGAACCTGCAGCATATCATACCACACGTTGGTGATCAGTCAGGAGAATTCAACTGTTGACAAGCCAGCATCAACCAAACAGCACTCACAGCAGATTCAAATTAGCTGCAGCTGCAAGTACAGCAAGTACAACACGTACAGACACCATCGAAGGTGCCCCATACATGGTGCCAGGACCCACAAGATGTGATACTTTGCACAAGATACCACCGTAAAGCGCGCATCACACCTGTATGCGTTGTACCAGGGCAGGAACACGTCCTTGACCACCCCGAACAAACACGCATTATGCAGTATTCACAAAGCAACGTACACAAAGCAGCCACCCAACCGACAAGTCAGGTCACCTGTACGCGTTGTACCAGGGCAGGAACACGTCCTTCACCACCCCAAACACACCCTCCTCCCTGAAGCGCAGCGTCTCCGCGCGCACCACGGGGCTGTTGATCAGGTACAGCCGCAGCGCGTCAGCGCCGTACTTGTCGATGACCTCCGTGGGGTCCTGCAAACAGCAATGACATGTTATGTGACATGTCACAATCTGGGACTTGGGCTGGAGGTGTTTATTTGATGTGTGGTGAGGTACAGCCGCAGCCTGTCAGCGCCGTACGTGTCGATCACCTCCGTGGGGTCCTGCAAACAGCAATGACATGTTATGTGACATGTCACAATCTGGGACTTGGGCTGGAGGTGTTTATTTGATGTGTGGTGAGGTACAGCCGCAGCGCGTCAGCGCCGTACGTGTCGATCACCTCCGTGGGGTCCTGCAGGGAGATGTTACATAACATGTTATTGTGGCATGAGTTTCAGGCAGGAAACAGTGTGCAGTGATATGTGTAGCCGCAGCGCGTCGGCCGTCGTAATTGTGGATCACCTCCATGGGGGCCTGCAAGGATTGGCGCACAATGTCACATTCGCATGCTTTGAATGAACACAACACGTAACTCGTGGGCTGGTGACAAACATTTCTGAAAAAAATGCCGCGCCTAGCCCTCAATCAGCAGGGTTTTGAAAGCCCTAGGACCCTCACCGGGTAGTTTTTGAGCCGCTTGCTCATCTTCTTGCCGTCAGCGGCCAGCACCAGCCCGTTGCACACCAGGTTCTTGAAGGCCGGCTTGTCAAACAGCGCCGTGCTCAGCACCATGAGCGTGTAGAACCTGCGAGCGATAAGAGAACACAGACAGAGTTTGAGACACAGAGCTTCAGCCTCCAATATCACCAAGCAGCTGGACCTCACCAGCGACGCATCCGGTCAAATGCCGCAGTCATATGTAGCCACGGCGGTCCCTCTCTCTGTTTGGATTAGTTTCCGCTTGATTTGAGCCTCATTGACCAGTTGGAACTCTGGACAATGAGCAAAGCTATGTGACGGAGCCAGCAGTGTAGAATAACTTTGCATTAGCTTTGCATAAAACATTTTAGCTTTGCACTTAACATTTTAGCTTTTTGCATGTAACATGCTTGAGGCATAGGGGTAGGGGCAAGCAGTTGCCCTTACCAGCCGCGTGTCTGGTCCAGCCCCTCAGCCACAAAGTCAGCCGCGGAGTTCCGCTAGACCCACATGAAACTGCCCTGCACCTCTTGTTTGAGGTTTACGGTTTAGGTAAAACCCTGAAAAAACCAAACCCGCTCACCAGCCGCGCGTCTGGTCCAGCCCCTCAGCCACAAAGTCTGCGGGGAAGTTGGCCTCAAACAGCTCCTTGTTCTCAAAGGGGTAGTGCAGCTGCGGCAGCAGCGGCAGCAGCAGCAGCAGCAGATGTAGTCACGAGGCAGTCTGAAGCACGATGCAGCAGGCACAGGAGAACAAGCTGAGCGTCTTTGCGAGCGCTCACGACTTGGTGCCCTGCATGCGTGGAGGAAAGAGCTGTCACACAAACGTGCAGCTGGCCTTTAAACCTACAGCCACATTGCTGCTCATGAACAAAACGCACCTGGCCGTAGGGCATGCTGCCTGACTCGAACCAGCAGTCAAAGACGTCATCGATGCGGCGCAGCAGGCCCTTGCCGCGGCTGCTGGGGATGGTGATGTCATCAATGAAGTGGCGGTGCAGGTCGTCCACCTGTTCAGACATTGTAGATATGACGGCAGGAAAGCAGAGCATGTGCTTACGTTGTTTTTTGAATGGCGATTTTGTCATAGAAGTGGCGGTGCAGATCGTCCACCTGTTGGAGCATGGCCGTCGCCCAGCACAACGGCGTTTCCTCCGAAGTAACAAGTGACAATATAACATGTAACATAACATAACAAGTAACACACCTTGCGCCCTGCGATTTCCTCCAGCTCCTGGATGCTGCCGATGACGCGGATCTCCTCGCCATCCTCGCTGGCCCAAATGGGGATGGGCGTGCCCCAGAACCTGCGGCAGTATCACATCGGGATGTTGTTAGTATTTGTGGTTTAGGGTTGATGCAGTGACCAGCCAGCCGGCACACACCACACATCCTCGCTGGCCCAGATGGGGATGGCCGTGCCCCAGAACCTGCACAACAACAGCATTTACACGAGTCCAGGTTTGGTGTTGAATTCAGCATTCAAGAAGGCAGATGGAGAACTTCATGAGTTCATAATCTGCAACTTGAGCTGACTCTATTAAGCGATGTGACCATCCTGATGCAACTTGCGTAGCACACAATTTATTCACAGCTCAGTGGCTCCAGCAATGGCCAGTTGTGCGCGCCCTCCATAGTTCATGTTCAGCGGCTGGTCATCACCGCCATTTTGCTGATACTTTGGAATCCTACCTGCTCCTGCTGATGGCCCAGTCGTGTGCGCCCTCCAGCCAGTTGTGGAAGCGCTTCTCCTTCACGTAGGATGGCACCCAGTAGGTGACCTCGTTGTTGGCCAGCAGCCGCTCCTTGATGGCCTCAACCTTGATGTATGGAAGGCAGCAGCAGCAGCAGCAGCAGCAGCGGCAGCAGCAGCAGTGAGTGAGTGCGAAGGGAGAGAGGGAGCATCCAAGTTTTGTTGGCCAGCAAACGCTCCTTGATGGCCTCAACCTGCAGCAGCAGCAGCAGCAGCAGCAGCAGCGACGGCGCACACGCACACAGTGGGACAGAAACAACGTGTCAGATTCGCAGCACAAAAAGAGACAGCATGGGCTGATGTGCTGATTATCTGGCAAGCAGCAGGCAATGAGTAGAATGCGTCAATAGCGAACCTGCGCACGCTGACAGCGCAGGAGGGCACTGCGTGGTAGATGAGGGGCATGTCGCCCCTTCACATTCCAGCCATGTTGCACAGCAGGGGACAACCTTAAACCCTGCAGCTCTGCAAGCCTAAAACCTGTGCACCTTGACGAACCAGGAAGGCACTGTGCGGTAGATGAGAGGGGTCACCCCCTCACCCCCCAGGCATGTTGCACAGCAGGGGACAACCGAAAACCCTGCAGCTCTGCAAGCCTAAAACTTGCGCACCTTGACGAACCATGAGGGCACTGCGCGGTGAATGCGGCGTGCGTTGCTGCCCTTCACCCCAGCCGTGTGACACCAGCAAAACTAAAACACCATAGCCATCAAGCAAGCCCACAATGCGCACAACTTGACAAAATGGGAGGGCACTGCGCGGCAGATAAGCGGCGTGTCATTGCCTTACACCCCAGCCATGTTGCACAGCAGGAACAAACCTTAAACCCTGCAGCTCTGCAAGCCTGAAACCTGCGCACCTTGACGAACCATGAGAGCACTGCGCGGTAGATGACGGGTGTGTCGCTCTGCCATGCCATAGCCAAATAACACAGCAGCAACAGACATCAAAACCTAATGACTTTACATTTGGCGGTGCACCTTGACAAACCAGGATGGCACTGCGCGGTAGATGAGGGGCGTGTCGCTGCGCCAGCAGAAGGGGTAGGAGTGGTTGAGGCTTGCGTGGTCCACCAGGCGGCCCGCTGCCTTGATGTTGGCGATGATCTCCTTGTCAGCGTCCTTGACGTACCTGCACACATGTAACATGTTACACACATCTGTTACAAATTCTGATATGGTGATATGCATGGTTAGGAGGGGTTGAGGCTGGCGTGGTCCACCAGGCGGCCCGCTGCTTTGATGTTGGCGATGATCTCCTTGTCAGCGTCCTTCACGTACCTCCAGGAACACAGCATGTTACATATGTGTTACAAACATGTCAAACATGTGTTACAAACATGTCACACATGTGTCACAAAGGAGCTACGCAACTTGCCAAGCACCACCTTGTCTTGGTAAAGTGAATCGTACTCAGCAAGAGGGCTCCCTAGGCTGGCGCGGTGAAGTGAAGCGGATGCATACCTAGAAAACCCCCACCAAACAGACCAAAGAGCCTCGAAACTGGGCAGCAGCTCGCAAAGCCAACATCACCAAGCACATGATCACTGATGCACTGTACTGTTGACACTATAATGAGCATATCAACCATCTAACACACGCAACAGTGGGTTGTAAAAGACATCACTCACTTGCCGGCGAAGTCGGTCACCTCCGCCGTGAAGCGTCCGTTGAGGTCGATGGGGCAGGGCAGGCCCTCGCCCTTGGCGATCACGCCGTTGGCCAGGCACACCCTGGACGCAGCAGCAGCAGCAGCAGCAGCAGCAGCAAGTCAAAGTGATGCTCAAGTGCTTGGCAACAAGCAGGTCCTGCATTCTCAGTCAGTGACCCTGGTGCTTGGCCATAAGCACCGCAGAGGGGATTGCATGGTGCATCATGCTGGCGCCGCTTGGCTTCACAGTTCACCAATACATGACACAGCAAAACATCTGCGCAGCGGGCCACCTGTACTCGTCCTCTCCAAATGCCGGCGCCTCATGCACCATACCCGTGCCGCTGCGCTGAACTACATTCGTAGCATACATAACACAGCACAAAGGCCGCACATCAGCCCAGTGTAGTCGTCCTGTCCATATGCAGGGGCCTTGTGCACCACGCCTGTGCTGCAACTTGTTCACACATAGATGGCAAAACAGCCGCACATCAGCCCACCTGTAATCGTCCTCTCCGAAGGCGGGCGCCTGGTGCACGACGCCTGTGCCGCTGTCATCGGTCACGTAGCCGTCAGCCACCACGCGGAAAGCGGTGGTGTGGTCGGCAAAGTACGGGAACAGCGGCTCGTAAGCAGCGCCAACCTGCAGAGTGAACACGCACAGGAAACCGTCCAGGTGGTCAGAGGAAGCAATTGCTGAAGGAAGTGTGGCAGCTGGCCCCATATAGCGCCGATTAATGTGCATGCACAGCAGGACTCAGCTATTACCCACGTTTGGTCCGTAAATTGGCTGCTGCTGACGCAACTGGACGGTTGCAAGCAAAAGAGTCATTCGTAATTTGAGGGACCCCGCTCTTCGGGCCAGCCCTCTCACCAGCTCAGCGCCCTGGAACTTAGCCAGCAGCTCAAAGCCGGCCGGCGCAGCGCCAGCCTCTCCCTCCTTGCCCTTCTTCTTGTCGCCGCCCTTCTTGGGCTTGGGCACTTGAGCCAGCACCAATACAACACTCCCGAGCGCCCGTTTGCTTACCTTTTTCCCTCCATTGGGACGCTACTGTGCATGCTGGTGTGCCCAGTTCCTAAACCCCTAAATCCGTTTCCAAGCAGCAACCACCCTCACCAGCTCAGCACCCTGGAACTTGGCCAGCAGCTCAAAGCCGGCAGGCACAGCAGCAGCAGCGGCCTCGCCCTCCTTGCCCTTCTTCTTGTCGCCGCCCTTCTTGGCCTTGGGCACTGCACCAGGCAGCGCTGCCAGGCGCGCCTCGGCCACGATGTACACTGTGCCTTTAGCTGGGTCCTTCACCTGTGGGTGGGGAAGCGTCAACACACACAGCCACACACAGCAGGAGCAGCAGCGGCACCAGCAGCAGCGCAGCATCAGTCAGTGCCAGCAGAACAGCGCCCTTCTTGGCCTTGGGCACTGCGCCGGGCAGCGCCGCCAGGCGCGCCTCTGCCACGATGTACACTGTGCCTTTTGCGGGATCCTTGACCTGCAATGATTGCAGTTGTGCACGCAAGCATGCCAGTGGCAAGCAGAAACCAGCTGGTCAGTGCGAAGGCCCGAGAGAAGGAGCATGAGCCGGCAGAAGCCAGGGAACAGTGTTTTTTTTTGCGACAGGCACCAGGCTGCACAGCCAGGCGCGCCTCAGCCAAGATGTACACAGTACCCTTGGCGGGATCCTTGACCTGTGGTGATTGCAGGTGTCAAGATTCAACATGTTAAGAGATGTGAGCGCGTGAGCTGGCACACCGGGCAGAGCAGCGAGGCACGCCTCTGCCACGATGTACACGGTGCCCTTGGCGGGGTCCTTCACCTGTTGGAAACGAAGCAGGGGGGCATGTAAGGTCGTCCATGGTCGTCCATGGTCGTCCATGCCACAGCCGACTGCACTAGAATAGAACCACACAACAAACCTGCGGCTGCGCAAGCAGTGTCCTGCAAGTGTCACCGACTTACAGAGTGATAATCACACCTACCTGCACATACGTTAGCTCCGGGTGCACGCACAGCGCCAGATTGCTAGGCAGCGTCCACGGCGTGGTGGTCCACGCCACCAGTTGACTGCCCTCAATCACAGCGCCAGCCGCCGCGCCGCCCGCCGCCTTGATCGGGAAGGCCACCATGACTGCTGGATCGTCCACATCTTTGTAGTTGAGGCCAGCCTCAAAGTTGGAGAGGCTTGTGGAGCAGGCTGTGGAGAAGGGCATGACCTTGAAGCCCCTGTACACGAGGCCCTTCTCGTGCAGCTGCTTGAACACCCACCTGCAGGGTGCAATGGTACAATATGCGTTTGGGGTTGAGGGGTTTAGGTCTGATAGGGTTGGGGTTCAATTTGCAAGAGAGGCGGAGCAGGCTGTGGAGAAGGGCATGACTCTGAAGCCGCTGTACACCAAGCCCTTCTCATGCAGCTGCTTGAACACCCACCTGCACAGAGCGAGGATGCAATGCGCATCTGAGGTTAGGGTTTTGCACGGGGTTGTGAGGGTTGAGTGAGAATGCAGTGCGCATGTGAGGTTAGGGTTTTGAACGGGGTTGTGAGGGTTGAGTTTGAGAGACTTGTGTAGCAGGCTTTGGAAAAGGGCATGACTTTGAAGCCGCGGTAGGCCGAGCCCTTCTCGTGCAGCTGCTTGAACACCCACCTGCGGTAAAGTATAATCATGAGAAGATGTGAGATCTTCTAAATCTTCCTGGGAAGATTATTGTGGTGTTGAAAAACAGTGCTGAGGTCCAGGGTCCCACCAGCAAATGGCTGTTCACAGGCAAACAGGCATTTGAGACTGGCAAACCGTGTGAATTCAAAGCATCCAGGCCACGCACCACACGCTCTCCATGAAGCTGGGGTCCAGCGTCTTGTAGTCGTTCTCAAAGTCGATCCAGCGACCCAGCCGCCGCACAGTGACCTCCCACTCCTTGGAGTAGCTGCAGCAGCAGCAGCAGCAATAGCAGTAGGGGAGCGTGTGTGGCACTTTCAGAAATAGCACAGACAAGGTGCAACAGCATCTCCTGTGCATATCTGTGTGATTGCATGCGTGCGCTGCTATGCTGCCGCACTGCTGTGCTGCTGCAATGCTGTTGCCTGATCACGATGCTCCTGCCATCCTCGTTGTACTGCTGCACTGCTGCACTGTTGTACTGCTTTGACGGCTTTTTCTGTCGCCTCACCGCATGACGATGCTCCTGCACTCCTCGTTATACTTGTCAATGCCCATGGCCAGCACGTCATCACGGCTCTTGATGCCTGCATGCCCCAGAGCAGCAAAGTCAGTGCTGCGATGTGAGAGCACATGATGGAAAAGAGTGGAGCTGAGCTGAGCCTTTTCTACGACATATTCATCCCAGGTCAGGCGAGGGAGAGAGACTCCCATGAAAATGGCCAGGCAGAACCCCTCCAAAAACCACCCAGCTTTTGTGTCGACATCGTACTCCACGGGCAGGCACAAAACCATGCTAGACCCCTGACCCCCCAACCTGAACCCTCAAGCAACACACCAAGCTTGTTGTCGATCTCGTACTCCTCTGGCAGGCACAACTGCTAGGGTAGGCACAGACAGCATGTTAACAACAAACCCTAAACAAACACAACGCACGCACCCAGCTTCTTGTCGATCTCGTACTCCACGGGCAGGCCGTGGCAGTCCCAGCCGAAGCGGCGGCTCACATGGCGCCCCGTGGAGCACGCGTAGCGCGTCACGATGTCCTGCAGGAAAACACCGGACAAAAGGCAGTGCGAACAGCATAGCTGACTTTCAGCACACTGGCATCAGGCCAGAAGTGTCACGTGGCGCCCCGTGGAGCACGCGTAGCGCGTCACAATGTCCTGCGAGGTTACAAGGTTATAGAAGAAGATGAGGTGAGAAAAAGGGTACTTTTACAACCGCCGACAGCCGCTTCTTGTTTGCAAACAAGAATTGTGCACACGTGCAGCTGCATACCCCCAGTCGTGATGTCTATCTGCTGCCTGAGCCTCGTGCCATCGCCTGCCGTTATAACCTGCTGTTACTAGCTGGCTGTCGCCCAGCTCCTGCCGCAGACTGCACCAGCACACCTCCTAGCTGCTGCATGAAGCTGCTGCTGCTGCTGCTGCTGCTGCTGCTGCTTGTGGTGGTGCTGCCGCTGCAGTTGAACAGCACTGGCTGTTCTGAGCCCTGCAAATGCAATTTGAGGGTGCCGGCTGCTGCTGGCGCTGCTGCAGCTGGCTGTACCCAAATCCCCACTGCAACGCTAAGCAACCTCATTCCACTACAACCACACACCTTGAGGGTGCCAGCCAGGATGTGTCCATAGTGAGGCAGGCCTGTTGCGAAAGGCGGGCCATCGTAGAAGATGTACTCCGGCTTGCCCTCACTGCGGCGCAGCTGCTCCTTAAAAGCATCAAGGCTGTCCCACAGGGCGAGGATCTTTTCCTCCTCGGCTGGGAAGCTGTCAGGCAGAGTTTGAAAAGTGTTACATTGTTAGTTTGGTGGCGGTTGGGTGAAAAATGACAGAGGCGCTGCGCGGATGTTTCTTGGAGGCGTCCGGGCTGCCGCCCGCTGCCAGGAAATCCTCTTTCTCGGCTGAGAAGCTGCCGTGCATGTTTTCCCTTTGTTTCAACAGTGGTAAGTTGCTGCTGGAGAAATAAAAGGTGACAGAGGCGTTGCTCGGAGGGAGGAGTGGTGGGGTGAGGTTGGGACTGGTGACTGGGGTCCAGGCTGTCTGCTGTGATGAACATATTGCTTGCAGGAAAAGCTTGGTACTGATAGTAACAAGCACTGCTCGTAAGAATGCTACGGCTGCGTTTGCGTTGTGTTGTGTGAAGCATGCAGTGTCCATGCTTGAGTGAGTAGCACAGCTACATGTATTGCTGCTTTGCCAAGCAATGCTCATCATTTGACTCGCTGCAGCACACTCATATCAAACGAAACATTCATGATTGAAACTACGATTAGATATATTCTGGCCAAAGAACAATTCAAGTGCCACAATGTCTGATGACATGCAGCAGTTGGGCCGCCGCCATGCTGCTGGCTACAGCTGCAGCTGCTCCAACTGTGCTGAATCCCATCACCTGGCCTGCCACCCCATCAGGCACATTTGTTGCACACTTATATGTAACAGGAAACATCGGGATTTGCTGTCATAAGGAATTATAGATCACAGCCCACCTGTAGTCCTTCCCTTCTACCACCTCCTCCATACTGCCTGCTGCTGCTACTGCTGCCTTTGCTGTGCCAGCTCCTGACTAAGTTTAAAGGCGTTCTTATCGACGTTGTAGTTTCAGTATGGATTGCCTGCAAAGACGGCAATCAGCACAGGCTGCAGCACAGTACTGGCACAAAGTGGCACTGGTCCTCGTCGTTGCAATCAGACACGCCTGCAGTGTCCCAAGGAGCTAGCCTACACAATGTGGACACGATCCATTGAACTACAGCTGTTGCTGCGTCCACAACCGCCACCTGTCATTCCGACTCCTCGGTGCCAGGGGTCTGTGCTGCCAAGCGTGCTTTGCTGCTGCGCCTTCACAGTAGCTGCACTTTGCTCTGTTGAACTCGAACTATTTTGCGATCGTAGACGTGTGGTGCGTGCCAAGCCCTCAGCTGCAGTAGCCCGTGCAGAGCCATTGGCCCAGCAAAGTCAAACAAGGTACCAGCATTGTTTGCAATTGGACGTGGTGCAGCTGCGACCGAGCTCTACAGAGTCATGTGGCTCACTGTGCGGGGAGGCACAGCAGGAGCAGCAGCACTGGCCTGGCATCGTGCACAACGCCACAGACGCTCACAGCAGCATGCAGACCGCTACTTAATGATGCGATCCTCAGCGATCAGACGTGCTCTCGCTAGGCAGGCTTGCATTGCAGCAGCTGCTGACACAACCTGTTGCTGTGTCTGTGGTCTGTGGTCTGGGCATGCAGGCACACAGCAATGGCGTCACTGTTTGCCCAGCACAGGCTGGGCAGTAGCTGCACTAGGAGCCAGAGCAGCAGCAGCAGCAGAGCAGCAGGAGTTGCAGGCAGGCAGGCAGCAGTTAGCAGGTACGGCACAACAAGCAGCAGTGCGTTCTGCTACTGCCTCGCTGTAAAGCTTGCTGTGCACTATCTTGTGCATGTATATCATGCTCCTCAACCATAGCTTACTGCAGTCCGATGCATCACGCATGCAGCATCTGGCCAAATGCACTTGCGAGCAGCACATCTTCCCTCCTTAGTAGCAGCAACCAGGCACACCTGCTGCTTCCACACACGCTACACCTAGTGCAGCAGCACGTACTATCACTGCCGCACACAGCGACTGCAGCTACTGGTTGCGTGCAGCAAGTTCACACTTGCAGCTGGTGCAGCAGCTGCCACACTTTGCCTGGAACCGCCAGCACTGCAAACCGTTTGCAATGCACTGCAGGCCGCGCCGCAGCCAGCAGCTGCTCATTCAGTGTGCAGCAGCCACAGACAGTGCACAGTCGGGTGACATGAAGACAGTCGTGCAGAAGATGACCCCCGGCGATGTGCCTTTCCCCTGGAGCGAGAAGGACCCCTTCAGGCTGCCAGTCAGCATCGACCGTGTGCAGAAGATGCTGATCACACTCGGTGAGTGTGCATCAAAAGCAGATCCTGCTTGCGCTGACAGTGCTGGTTTCAGCCATGTGATGGGTGAGCAGCAGTACGGTGGGGGTGGGGGTGACTGATCAGCGGCAAAGCAGCAATTGCCGCAGGGTTTGGGTTGGTGGGGGTTGGTTTCTGAGGGGGTGATGTGCGCTTCCCGTGGAGTGAGAATGACCCCTTCAGGCTGTCAGTCAGCATCGCCCGCGTGCACAAGATGCTCATCACACTCGGTGAGCAACAGCACCGAGGGTGTGGTTACAACACAAGCTGATGGGGGGGGGGGTCACTGGTTCAAACTGACAGCGTGCAGCTTACCGCGGCAGCAGGCTGAGAGTAGCAGCGCTGAGTGCAATTGGCAGGGACGGCTGCGTGTGGCAGGCACCGGTGGGAGCAGTTGCATGGCTGCAGCAGCAGCGATGCATAGCATTCAATGTTTGTTCTTGTTAGTGTTCCGCTGTGTGCAGAGAATGTTGTTTAACCTGGCACAGGATACAACACAGCCTCCACGCCCCTGGGGTGTTGGACTTTTACAGCGTGTTGGCAGCTCGCGCATTGTTGTTGTCACTGCCATGAGCAGCAAGGGACACCAAGAAGGCCCAGCACAATGGGCGCAGCTGCTGCAGCTTCGTATGGCACTGCACTGCTGGCACGCGCAAGCCTGGTGGTGAGCAGCACCTGGGCAGGACTTGAGAACCGTGCGCTGATCCTGTCCTGTCTGATCTCCCTTGACGTCTACTTGTCGTTTACTTGCTGCTGCTGCTGCTGCTGCTGCTGCTGCTGCCGCCAGGCTGGGAGAAGCCGTGGGTGGAGCAGATTGTGGACCGCATCATGAAGGGCATGTGCTGATACTGTTGCTGCTGCCGTTGCTGCTGCTGCTGCTGCTGCTGCTGCTGCTGCTGCCAGGCTGGGAGAAGCCGTGGGTGGAGCAGATTGTGGACCGCATCATGAAGGGCATGTGCTGATACTGTTGCTGCTGCTGCCGTTGCTGCTGCTGCTGCTGTTGCTGCTGCTGCTGCTGCTGCTGCTGCTGCTGCTGCTGCCAGGCTGGGAGAAGCCGTGGGTGGAGCAGATTGTGGACCGCATCATGAAGGGCATGCTCAAGACCACAGAGGAGCGCGCACAGGGCGTGGTGAGTCCTGCTGGCAGCAGCAGCAGCAGCAGCAGGAGCAGGATCCTGAACAAATGAAAGTGCTCTGGCCTGCGCACTGCCAGCAGCCAGGCTGAGCTCAGCGCGGCACTGCAGTTGGTGTCACCTGGCGCCGGTACTGTGCGCTACCTCATGTAACGCTGCCGACCGCTTGTGCTGCTGCTGCTGCTGCTGCTGCTGCTGCTGCTGCTGCTGCCAGATCAACTTCCCGACCAGCATTGGGCTGAAGCAGGACGAGATCTGCAACATTGCCTTCATCAGCATGGTGCTGTTCGAACCAACCCTTGCTGCTGCTGCTGCTGCTGCTGCTGCTGCTGCTGCTGCCAGATCAACTTCCTGACCAGCATCGGGCTCAAGCAGGACAAGATCTGCAACATGGCCTCCATCAGCGTCGTGCTGTTCGAACCAACCCTTGCTGCTGCTGCTGCTGCTGCTGCTGCTGCTGCTGCTGCTGCTGCTGCTGCCAGATCAACTTCCTGACCAGCATCGGGCTCAAGCAGGACAAGATCTGCAACATGGCCTCCATCAGCGTCGTGCTGTTCGGACCAACTCTTGCTGCTGCTGCTGCTGCCGCCGCTGCTCTGCTGCAGATCAACTTCCTGACCAGCATCGGCCTCAAGCAGGACGAGATCTGCAACATGGCCTCCATCAGCGTCGTGCTGCTGGGCCTGAACCCCGACACGCGCCTCAGGACAGTCACAGACTACCTCAAGGCGCGTGGAGTGCCTGATGGCAGCGTGGCTGACCTGGTGCTGCGCCACCCACGCATCTTCGAATACAAGGTGCGGCGATGCTGCTTCTTTTTGCGATGCCAACAAGGCAAGGATGTAGGTGCTGCCGTCTATGCTTGGCTGATCGCCTCCGTTGTGCTGTAGTGCTGAAGGTTGCGCTGTGGCCTGTTTGTTTGTCGGTTGTTTGGGGGGGTTGGATGTGGCGTGCCTGATGGCAGCTTGGCTGACGGCGCCACCCGCTCATCTTTGAGTACAAGGTGCGGCGCTGTTTGTGGGTGATTCCCACGAGGTGGACGCGCTACCGCTGCTACTGACACCCATTTGCTGTCGCCACGTGCTGCTGACACCTTGCTGCTGCCGCTGCTGCTGCTGCTGCTGCTCCTGCTGCTGCCGCCAGGTCACCCTCGAGGGCAAGTACCTGGTGAAGGGTGCCGCGCGCATCCAGGTGGACGCGCTGCTGCTGTTACTGACCTGCTACTGCTGCGGCTACTGACCTGCTGCTGCTGCTGCTGCTGCTGCTGCTGCTGCTTTTCAGGTCACCCCCGAGGGCAAGTACCTGGTGAAGGGTGCCGCGCGCATCCAGGTGGACGCGCTGCCGCTGCCCGACGGCTCTGCTGCCGTGGGTGTGAACTACTTCAGGGAGAACACCAGCTTCATGACCAGCCCAGTCAGCCCAGTGCCGCCATCGGCATAATCCTTGAAAAGGATGACGTGCCTGCATTGGTCTGAATGTGGTAGTGTGTAGGGGAGAACACCAGCTTCATGACCAGCCCAGTCAGCCCTGTGCCTCCCTCGGCGTAATCTGTCATCACGATGACAGCAGTGCTGCGTGCTGGCGTGCTGGGTGTTGCGCCGAGTGTTGCTTGCAGCTTCTTGACCAGCACCGCCAGCCATGTGCCGCCCTTGGCATGATAAGGAGCAGTGTTCTGATGTGTTTTACAGTGCAGTCATGGGATCTAGAGATTGTGGGGTCTAGGTTTGTTACAGCGGCGTGTGTCACACGCAGCCTGCTGAACGTGCAGGTGGTGTTGCATGTGCCACGTGGATGGGCTCCAGTGGATTGCTCGGCGCTCATGTTGCGGCACGCCAGATGTTTGCAGCATTGTGCGGCTGATTGGCGTTGCAGCTGTTTGTTAACTCATGTTTGCTGCACTCCCTCAGCAATCGTAGCGCTGCAGTAGGTTTGCTTGTGTGGCAGCTTGAGTGGTTGAGTTCAAGGTAGTGGGCATGGTTGCTTGTTATCGCCTGCTGCTAGTGTGTAACAGTATATGCAGACACGAACAGTTGCGACTGAACCCATCAACAGTAGTAGTGCTACACACACCCAAATCAGCTGTAACGTTGGAAAAACCACGGCAGGCTGTTGCTCAGCTGAGCAGGGAGGCCACCAGCCACATATGCATGGCAGGACCATACAGTGGCCTGTACATTGGTGCACCGTCAACCATCGCCCGTTGGCCTATGATGCAGTGTATGTGGTAGTTACCCAGCACCCAATGCACGTTGAGCCGGAATGCACAACGGGCTAGCAGGCAGAGCACAGTGCGGTTCTAATGATGTATCTTATGTGTGTTTGTGTTCTGACTTCTGATTTATTTTTTGTGTGTTTTTGTTCTGATTTGGATGCAATGCAGGTGCTGCTTGTCTCTCTGCTCTGCCATCAGCACCACAAGATGGGAACAACGTCCATGCACGTCTACCACGCATGAAAGAAACTATAGTGGACGGTTACATCATTGCGAACATGCTAGAGCTTGTCAGCGCAGGCTGCCGCCAGGTGTTGTGGTTGTGTCCGATGTTAGGTATGGCGCTGTGATTCACAATCCGCTGTGCACAGCAAGCACATACTGGCTGTTATGCAATAGGCACAATTGGCAGTTCTGGGCGTATTTGCTTCTGCGCGGGTCGCTGGACCGAAGGGCTCTTTCACGTGGTCCTGCTACCTTTTGGCAGCTCACCATGCGTCATACTCTTTGCATCTTTGCACACAATTGATTCACACGTACCAAATGTTTCTAGCAATGCCATCCTCGGATGCTGATGCCGCGCCAGTAAGGCCGCGAGCTGCACCTCCTGCAAGAGGCCTGCCTTCCTTTCGCGTATGGCAAGCACGGCAGCTGCTCGGGCGCGACTTGCTGTGCTGGTGCTTCATATTCTGTACCTACATGGTGAGTCAGCTTTGGGTGCGGGTCCGAGGCAGCGTGTGCGGAGCTTGCCTTGCATCCTTGGATGGGCTGCCCAGCCATGCACTGCTGCTGTAGCTGCATTACAGCCTGCACACAGGGGCGTCTGAGTGCATTGGAGGCTTTTGCTTGGCTCTAAAGCAGTCACAGTGGCAACGAGTACTTTCAGCAACCTCAAGGCCTGCTGCTGCCTGCAGGCTTTCTTGTACAAGACAGTGCCTCAGGTATGCAGCACAGGCCCAACCACCACTTCCACTCCTCACCCTGATCAGCTTGCAGGACAGGCAGCACACTTTCCCAGCAGTGTAACAGGCAGCAACTCTTACAGCAGCTACACAAACGTCAGTTTCTTAGTTGAAGCAGCTGGGGCCTGCCCTGCAGTGAACACAGGTGATGCTGCAGCATCTGCTGCAACCGGCGGCAGCAGCAGAAGCAGCAGCAGCAGCAGCAGCAGCAGCAGCAGCAGCAGCAGCAGCAGCAGCGAAGCCACCTGGCCTCTTGCTTGGCAGCTGGTGTGCGGCCACCTCACCAGCAGCAGTGCCACAGTCAGCGGCCGAGCTGGCATCACCTTTCTTCCTTCAGTGTTCAAGCCCTTGGCCAAAGCAGCAGAGTCCTGTGCAATGGCTCCTGCAAGCAGCAGCAGCAGCAGCAGCAGCAGCAGCAGAAGTGGCCTGCTGGGTGCTCTTGTTGGCATATGGCAGAGGATGCAGTGTGCCATGACCTCAGCTGCACTGCTGGCAGCCACCAGGCTTCTGCGTGGTGCATTGATTGGCGCACAGGTGAGCATTGCCGCTGCGCCAGCCTTGGCCTGTCTGGGCATCCAGCAGCTCCTCCAGTGGTCTTGCCAGCATGTAAGGTCAGCATTCTGCTGGTTTCTCAGATTGGAAGATCTGCCCTTGTGCTTGCTGCAGCAGCAGCTTGCGTCACCATCGGCCTCGCCCTTTGCTTCTGTTACCTGATACACTCTGTGCCTGCTGCTGCTGCTGCTTGTTGTGCAGGGCCTGGCAATCTTCTTTGCCCTGGGCTTCCTGGAACCGGAGATGTCCCACACAGCAGCAACGCCCCTGCGGCTCAGCCTGTGCCTGCTGCTGCTGGTACCCTTTCCCTGCCTCAACTTTACTGCTCTGCGGGGCATGCTGCCAGGCAGCAGCAGCAGCAGCAGACAGACAGAGCATGAAGATCCCTGCGACTGCTGTAGCACCAGCAGCAAAGCAAGCTCTACTGTCTCACGCACCAGCCGCAGCAGCGACCGCAGCAGCAGCAGCTTGGTGCAGCCGTATAACCCGCACGCTTACTGGCAGCGGCCGCTGCTGCGGCAGGCAGTGGTGGTGCTGCAACGGCTGCTGCCAGTGTATATACAGTGCATGATGTTGGGAGGGTTGGGAGAGCGGCACCAGGCGCTGAAGTCGATGTACCTCAGCCGGCTGTGGGGCTACATGTATGTGGGCTGGATTGGGTGGATGCTTGTTGCGGTGAGTGGTGCATAATGATTGTTATGTTGTGTTACTTTTTTGTGGGGCTACGTGTATATGGGTTGATTGGGTGGGTGCTTGTGGCAGTGAGTGCGCACAGAGGTCGTTGTTCAGGTACAGGTTTCCCTGCATTTTTCTCTGCCCGCATGTGTGCATGTGTAGGACTGCAAAATTAACACAGCATGGCGGTCTTGCATTTTAATCCGAGAGCACTTTGCACCACTGTAGTCTCTGGTCAGAGGCAATCTTAAAAGAATATTGAAATTCTCTTTGCTGGCGATCAAGCCAGCAAGCAAGGCTGGCTAACTTACCAGCAAAGAATCTTTCAATGTAGCAGTGCAGT
The DNA here is from genome assembly GCA_004335835.1 of Scenedesmus sp. ARA3. Taxonomy (NCBI): domain Eukaryota; kingdom Viridiplantae; phylum Chlorophyta; class Chlorophyceae; order Sphaeropleales; family Scenedesmaceae; genus Scenedesmus; species Scenedesmus sp. ARA3. The sequence goes on from RWJK01000857.1 coordinate 22,819, forward strand.
GGCTTCTTGGTGTACCTGCGTGCCTGCCTGCCTGCCTGCCGCCTGCCTGTCTTTGTGGCCGGCCTGTCTTGTCAAAAAAGTGTTTTTCACGCCCTTTACCTTCTAATTTTAACCAATGTGTTTTCCCTGGTGGGCTAATGTCGTCTTAGATGCTGCCTGTACCTTTTTAAATGAAAGTGCAACATGTTATGTTCTCCGGCACCTGGCAGGTGCCCTTCAAGCTTCAAGTTGCTGTCAGCTGCCTGGAGTGGCTCATCATGCTGGCCACTGCATCCAAGCTCATCCCAGGCCTGCCCAGCAGCAGCAGCAGCAGCAGCAGCAGCAGCAGCATCCCTGGTCTGCCGAGCAGCAGCACTGCCGGCAGCATTGCTTTCTTGCTCTACCATTGCCTCCCCAGCTGCATGTTTGTGCTCTTGCTGCCGAGTTTTGGCGTGTGGTGGCTGGAGCGGAGCCAAAAGGCGAGGTATGCTGCACTGCTGGACCAGCAGCAGCTGCAGCAGCAGCAGCAGCGGCGGCGGCCAAAGCAGCGGCGGCATATGGGAGACAGTAGCAGTTCCCCTGCAGCTGCACGAGACGTGCCCCGCACTGCAACAGCAGGATCGCCAGCACCTTCTAGTGTCACTAGCGGCAGCAGCAGCATTAGTCGCTCTGTCATAATGCACAGCAGCAGGAGCAGCAGCATGCGCCTCAGCACTGACAGCGATAGCTCTGCCAAGAGCGCTGCAGCAGCAGCAGTAGCAGCAGCATTCAGCATCACCAGCAGCAGCGGAGTCCAACTGCTGCGCGACATTGCTTCAAGCCTGCAGCTGGCAGCGCATGCCACTGCTGCTGCTGCTCCTGCATCACACAGCAACGCTGGATACGCACCGCAGCAGGTTCCACAACTGACGTCAACCTCCATCTTTGCAGCTGCTGCTGCTGGTGCTGCTCCAGCTGGTACTGACCCTGTTACTGGAACAGCAGCACAGCCAGCAACAGCAGCAGCGGCAGCGCTAGGACCCCTCGAGTCTCTCCTAGCAGCCAGCAGCGGCAGCAGCAGCACTGCTGTCCTGCCAGACATGCTGCCAGGGCTGAGAGGTTTACTAGGAGCCCATGAGGCAGCAGCAGTGTTTGCAGCAGCAGCAGAGCAAGCGGCTGCTCACCAGGCGGGTGGCGGCAGGCGCCCCCGCAGCTACAAGTCTATGGCAGGGACACTGCCTGTCAGCATCAAGGTGAGGCCGGCTTCGCAAAAGTGGATGCAGCGCAAAAGCTTGTGACAAGTTTGTTGTGTCATTGTGTAGCAAGAGCAAGAGGAAGCAAAGTGATTGGCTACAGCCGCAAGCCTTGTGCGCCAGGTGAGAGCAACAGCTGTGCAGCTCTCATAATGCGCGGCTGGCTGAATGTGGAAGCTAAACAAAACATGTTTACTGCTGCTGCTGCTGCTGCTGCTGCTGCTGCTTCCGCAGGTGCACAGTGCCCACCACAGCATGGTGCCGTCTTTGGGACCCCTGCTGAGTCAGGCCCTGCAGCAGCAGCTGCAGCACACACTCTCAGCAGACAGCAGCAGCAGCAGCAGCAGCGCTGTCTCACCCTTCTACATGCATTCCGCCTGCTTTGCTGGCTGTGTGCAGCTGATTGCAAACGTGTTTGTGCTGCGTGAGCCTGAAGCACGTTTCAGTGGGCCTGGTGCAGGCTGCAGCAGCAGCAGCAGCCTTGATGAGGGCAGCAAAAGTGGCAGTAACATCAAGAACAGCAGCAGACGGAGCAGCTCACACAGCCAGCAGGGAAGCGGCAGCGCAATGCAGAATGCATCACATCCACTGCTGGGTGCAGGCGCGGCAACAGCAGCTGCTAGCTTGCTGGCTAAGGCCAGCGGCATGCTCACTGCTGCTGCTGCTGCTGCTGCCACAGATTCTTCAGCAGCAGGAGGCTTTTGGGATGGGCTTGATGCAGCAGCTGAAGGAGTAGAGGGGCTGGGGCTTGTGCCGCAGCATCTTGATGTCATGGTAGGCTGTGCTGTTGCTTCTACAGGCAACAGCAGCAGTAGCAACGGGTCTACCAGGCCAGCAGCAGCAGCAGCAGCAGCAGCAGCTAGCCTGCTGCACTGCCAGCCGTGCTGCTTGGTGGCTGATGAGTCTCAGCAGCTGCAGCTGACTGTGGACCTGACTTTTGCAGGGAGTGGCAGCAGCAGCAGCAGCAGCAGCAGCAGTGCTATTGAGGTGCCTATCCGGCTGCTTGCAGTGCAGCAAGGTCGGGTGGTGCTGGATGAACGTGTGACAGTGGCAGTGCAGCAGCAGCAGAGTAGGCGTGGCAGAGCTTGTGTCGGGTGAGCGTTTGTGTTGCTGTCATGACTTGACGCATCGGAACATAGTCGAGATGTTGACCTAACTTTGTGGTTTCACTGGACCTTGATGAGACCTGTATGTCGACCTTGAACATGTCTGTAGCACAATCCTGCTTGAGCTTGCACTGTGTAACATTTGCTGCCTTCATTTGTTGCCATCCTGTTGTTGCTGCTGCAGTGTGTCTCTGCCCAGTCTTGCCCCCGGCCTGGCGCATGTGGCCCTGCTGCCTGTCAGCACCCAACCAGCAGCAGCAGCAGCAGCAGCAGCAGCACCCTGCAGCACACAGCAGCAGCAGCAGCAGCAGCAGCAGCAGCAGCAGCAGCAGCAGCAGCTTGAGACAATCGCAGCAGCCCCACAGCAGTCGGCAGCAGCAGCAGCACCAGCAAGTGCCGGCTTGCTGCTGCTGCAGCCGCTGCTCGTGCTGCCAACACCAGCAGCAGCAGAGCTGCAAGCGTTTAGCCAGGCAGCTACAGAGGATGCAGCAGCAGCACAGGCAAGGCTCACTGGCCAGCACTCAATAGGCAGCAGCACTGATACAGCTGCAGCAGCAGCATGGGCTACCGTCTCCGCACTCACAACAGACCTAGGCTACCTACTATCAGCAGCTGAAGGCATGGATAGCGCTAGCAAGGCAACAACAGCAGCAGCAGCCGCAGGGTTGGGCCAGGAAACTGCTGCTGCTGCAGGGCTGCTGCCGGCTGGTGTTGCTGCTGTGCTGAGTCACATGGTCCAGCACCTGGCAGCATGGCAGTGCTGGCAGCTGATGCACTTCCTGGTGGAGACGCTGCAGACAGCAGCAGCAGCAGCAGCAGCAGCAGCAGGAGAGTTGGGCGCAAGCAGCTTGCCTGTACATGGTGTAGGGGCGACAGAAGACATGTCAAAAGAGATTACGGCAGCAGCGGCCATGGCCACCAATGACAGCGGCAGCAGCAGCAGCAGCAGCAGCAGTGGAATGGCCGGGGTTGCAGATTGCAAGGCAGGAGGTGATTCACTACCTGCTGCAGCTGGCGTGGAGTTTGAGCCAGACACAAAGCCATCTGCAGGTAGCAGCAGCAAAGGTAAAACCAGCAGCAGCAGCAGCAGCAGCAGCAGCAACGCAAAGCATGCCTCAGAGCACTCAGCCACAACAGCAGCTGCCCCTGCTCTAGCAGCAGCAGCAGCAGCTGAAGCAGCAAGGCTCTCAAAGGGCAGCAGGCTGGCAGCAGCGCTGAGTCAGCTGTTTTATGGCTTCAGGAGTAATCCCCTGGAGCTTGCCTTCCTGGATTACATCACACACCAGACGTATGCAGTAGACGCATTTGAGGCGATCTATGCGCTGACAGTCGGCCTGAGTGCTAACCTCCTGACAGACGAGCTTCAGGTGCATTGGTCAGCAGCAGCAGCAGCAGCAGCAGCAGGCCCTGAGGGTTTAGGTGGTGGAGGGTTTACTGGTGTGTTTTGGCTTGCAGCCTGGGAGGTTGCCAGCAGGGCAGCAAACTTCCTGCTGCTGGTGGTGCCCAACTTTGTGCTGCTGCTCAACAGGCACAGGCTTGCAAGGGGCGGCAGGTGAGCGATGGGTTTAAACCCAGCTGTTGCCGGTAGTCTAGTGGTTTGTGCAATATGTGTGTGCAGCTGGACAGCTTGGGTTAGGCATTGGATCTACTCAGAAAAATGGTATGCTCTGTCTCGTCTCGCCAGCACTGCTTCTATGACAGCTGCTGCTGCTGTTGCTGCTGCCATCCGTCATATGCTCGAGGCTGTCGTTGACTGCTAAACCACATGCTTACGTCTGCTGCCGCCACATTCTTCCTGGTTACTTTGACAACTGCAGGCGCGAGAGTGCCATCATGGCGTGTGAGTGGGCGCTAGCAACCGTGCCGCTGGCCACTGGGCTGGGCCTGATGCGGCACAACAAGTCGGCGCTGGCTATACTGGCCAACCCTGCCCTGGCTGTAACACTGGCACTATGGGGCTCAGGCTGCTTCAAGGCAGCCTGCCGGCAGGTGAGTGTTAAGGGGGAAGGATACATTAGAATTGGGTGTTTAGACTGCGCTACCCAGGGGTGGGGTGGCCTGATTTTTCACTTTGTCTAAGTTGTTATAGCTAAGGAAGTTATTTCGGCCGTTTTGGAGGCCAGTACTGCACCCGCCTCGGCTACTGTAGTGCCTGGAGTCATCCTTGGACTGAGCAAGGAGGGTCCTGGGCGTAACAACAAGGGCTACTAAAGCAACACGGCCCAAACAGAGTTGATTGTTATCGAATCATAAGCAGATTTTCGCCTTCTGGCCCAATTCCAAATTGCAAAAAGTGTGCACTCGTTGAGCACTCGTTTCTTGCTTCTACTTGTGCTGCCGAAATTTTTGCATTTCACTTTTACGCCGCCTTCAGGCAAACGATATATAACCTTAAAAATGAATCAACCGGGAGATCGTGGCGTGGAAGACACTCTTTCAGCTGTGGCATCAGCCGTGACGGATCAGCGATTGCTGTGCCCTGCCTGCACCGAAGGCGGGCGTGTCGATGTCATCACGAGTTTGTAAGATAATCCATAGTAACAAATAAAAGTTTCAGCGGCTTTAGATGGCTCCAGTTGAGGCCCTGAATGAAGTTCTCACTGGTTGTTCCCTGCAGGGAGCTGGTCACGCCCTGGTTGCCGTGTTAGGACCATAGCGACGGAGCTTCGCAAAAACGAGTCAAAATGTTTTATTGATGTACAATGTACTTCAAATTCGATTCATGACGCCCTGAAGCCCCACAAAAGCTAATTGTATCCTTCCCCCTTGAAACACGTGTAACGGGGTGGTGACACTGTTTGGTTGGGATAACATAATGGTGTGGAATCCTCCTGGTCGACCCTGCACTGGCTGTGACGCTGACGCTGTGGGGCTCCGGCTGTTTTAAGGCGGCCTGCCGGCAGGTGAGGGTTGTTACAAATGTGACATATGGGACAGGAATGTGACAATTGGCCGTTGCTGCAAAATGCCATGGCTAGCCAACCCTACCCTGGCTGTTACACTGGCACTGTGAAGATCAGGCTGCTTCAGGGCGGCGTGCCGGCAGGTAAGGGGTTGTTTAATGTGCATGCAGCAGAAGCGCACGTTGTTGCAAAACACAATGCTTGTTTGACAATGTCTGATCCCACACATGTCGCATGAGTTGACGTAGGCAGGACCCGCTCTCAGGACTCTGCGCAACGTTGCATGACGTTGACCCCGTCCCGCTGCTGCTGCTGCTGCCGCAGATCCGCGGCCGCCGCCTGCTGCCCTCCATGCTCGCAGAGCTGCTGGGTGCTGTGCTGCTGTCGGTTGATCTGGGCCTGTCACTGCAATTCAGCATCATTCGCTATTCTGGCACGACCATAGCTGGCATGGCAACTGCTGCTGTGCTGGAGCTGCGCAGCAGGCGTGCATTCCTGGCACGGCTCACCGGCCAGCAGCAGCAGCAGCAGCAGCAGCAGCAGCAGCAGCAGCAGCAGCGGCAGCAGCAGCAGCAGGGTCAAGCCTGCACTGCAGGGTGAGGTGTAGCTACCTAACTGGGTGTGCGCATTCCTGATGCGGCTGACTAGCCAGCAGCAGCAGCAGCAGCAGCAGCAGCAGCAGGGTCAAGCCTGCAGCGGTGCTGAGTGAGGGGTACTTGATGGGATGAGTGTGGCGTCAACGGGTGTATAGCGGACCTGCTTTGTGCGTTCAATGAGCGGGGAAAACCAGATGGATGAAGGCCCGGACTCTGGACCTGAACCAAGTGCTGCAGCACCAAGGTCTTACACTTGGTCCTGCTTGCTTGTCATGGTAATGCATTGTGGCTGTTGATTTCAAACCGCCTGGCAAGTTGCATGTTTTGAGCGCTTGGTGGGCGTGCTGATGTGTTGTAACCTTCTAAGTTGCTGCAACTAAAATACCTGCTGTGGTGGATTATGCTGTGTGTGCAGCTGAGATGTCAGCATGCTTGCATGATGCCACAGTGGGCCTTTTGCAGAGACCTGGGATGTCAAGCAGCATGATGACAACACTTACCCTTAGTATGTGTGCCTGGGGCGATACCTGCGAGTACTCTCATAAATGACGTGTGCGATGGGTGTGCGAGTATGATCGTGGCATGACCGCGTGGCATGTCTGCTGACTGGTTTTTTTTTGCGCTAATACAAGGTATGCCACAGTGGGTCTTTTGCAGCAGTGGTCTGGGCTGCCAACTAAATGTGGCAACCAGCCTGATGATCAACCTGCTGGCGATGTGGGGGATTTGGCATGCTTGTACATGCTGGCATTGGTATATGCATATATGCCATGTGCTTTAGGTGTGCGTCACATGGGGCGGCAGCCAGAGCTTCAGCCAATGCCTGCAGCACCAATACAATTTGGCAGTCAGTAACAAATATCCTGCTGTGGTGGCACATGCAGAATTTTGTTCGCGCGGCTTGCCCGCAGCAGAGCCAAACATGCCAACGACAGCAGTTGCGCATTGCTGTCAATCCAGCTGTTCCGGGGGCCATTGCTGCCGTGCAATGACTGCACCCTTGCAGCTGCTGCAGCTGGCAGCAAAACACGTGTGCACGGTGTCCTTTGACTTCACTCAGCTTAATGTTGGCACAGCATAACTGCGCTCTCCTTGCGTGTTGCTTCGAGTGTGGTGCTCACAGCTTTGAGCGACCTTGGCCTGCAGTTTGCAAGCAGGTGCTGCACGTGCACGCCAGACAAGTGCCTGTGCTTGCAAGCACTTGCCTGCAGGCTATCGACTGCATGTTGATTTACCATCCCCTGAGGGGAGACAGATTCTGCGTGCCTGCATGTTGGGAATGCACGGGGTTGAATGTGGCTGGATACGGCTCTTGTGCTGCAATGAGTGATGGCTGTTGTACATTTTTCAGAGTTGCTCAGCTGATGTTGTGGTCAGCAGACCAGCTGCGGCCCCGCAGCTCTTTGGACTCGACTTACCGCATGCTGTTTGGCCCTGCTGTCACTGACAGCTTCCTGTTCAACAGGCCTGGCGCACCAGCATGCGTCCAACACGCCTGGCCTTGCAGCACTTTGGAACTGGACTGAGCGCATGCTGTTTGGCCCTGCTCACACTTAGGGCTTACTCTGGTGCAGTGGCTGGCACCTCCTCAGCGCTGGCGCTGCCGGTTACAGCCCGAACTATTGATCGATTGCATGCAGTGCTCTTGATGGTGGTTGATGGTTTAACCCAGGTTGGGCAGTACTCTACTGTCAGCAGACTCGTCATGTATTGTCGCGTTGGTTTGCGCTAGCAGCTGCCACGTATGCGCTGCAAAACCCCTGTGTAGAGGATGCAACTGGGAGCATAGCTGTCCTGCAATGCCATGCCAGCCCTCAGTGGCAGCTAATATGCTTTACGATACGCTGCGGATGCTTCTCTTGCAGCCTTACATGTAGCTGCACAGCCTCTGTTGATGATGTTGTTTGGTAAGGTTCTGATGCATGTGACGGTGAAACACGGAACCTGTGCTTGCTGTGGCTTTGAGGGTATGTTGCTTGCAGCATCAATGGGCCCATATTTTGCTGGTGTTCTCACCCTGTGCCAGGCACAGTCACTGGCAGTGGCTGCAGGAGTGCAAATGCCCCCCCCTGACATAGAGAGGACTTTGAAGAGAGGAGGAGGATAACTTTTGGCAATTGCAGTGTGCCCTTGCTCGTTGGATTTTTCTTGCAATGAATGACGTCATCGGCTGGTGTAGACCCTTACGATCTGTACATAGTTACAAGGTGGCATACACTCTGCTGCCTGGGATGAAGCCTTTCACTGCCTAGTGGTGCAAGAAATTTTACAAGTACGTAGCACTGCTGAGCTCGCTGCAAATTGCGCAACGTCATGTTATGAGTTGCCACCAGGAGGGCCCAACGATGGGGTGATGTCACTTGAGGGTATAGCACTGGGGCTGTTTTCTCTTCTTGCTTGAATGTTGTGGCTGGGCTGGTTGCAGGAGCGGTTGGCCATTCAAGGCTGCAGGCCCTGCATGTAGTATAGCCAGCACTGCTGCAAGATGTTGTTAGGTGTTGCCAGCATTAATGCCAGCAATATTGCCAGTATTGCCAGCAGTAGCGCCAGCTCCATGCGGTTAAGGTGTTCCCTGAGCTGTTTCAAACGGTGGTGGCGCAGCAAACCTTTGTTGTGGCCTGGCAGCAGCAGCAGCAGCACTGGCAGTGCGCTGTCCCACTGGCAGTGCGCTGTCCCACTGGCAGTGCGCTGTCCCACTGGCCGTGCGCTGTCCCACTGGCAGTGCGCTGTCCCAGAATCATTTTGCACCAGTGGTGCAGGTTACATCAATGCTTGTTGCTTCCGCCACTGGCGGTTGAAGTGCAACCAGGGCGGTGTTGCCAGGTGCGCATGCATGGGTTTTAAATTGCTGTCGTATGCATGTACCTTTTGTAGATTGTTGCTGGCACAGCCGCTGCGGCACTGTGTACACACGTTGGTGTGGTGTATAAGAACGAATTTACACATCCGCTGAGTCCTCACGGACTGCATTGGACACTAGTGGTGTGTTTGCTGCTGATGTGAAGTTGTGAATTTGTTGTGCTTGTAAGCACTGGTGACGCATGTCCACAGGAAATATCCATGCACCTGAGCAAGTCCTTGAATGCTCAGCAGTGATAAAGGGGGGCTGCTGTACTCTCGCGAGGCAGCTGGCAGTAAAGCAGCAGAATATGATTTGTTGAAGAGCAGCTGTAGCAGGCTTACACGTGCGAGCTGACGGTATGTATATCACGTGCAGTTGTAACATTGCATGCCTTGCAGCACAGCCTGTCTGCCATGGGCAGGATATGCAGGATATCATTTTGTGCATCACACCGCCAAGTTTGGCATGCCTAGCAGCCTTTCTGCCGCATGCAGGACAGGCTGTGCTGCGAGGCATACAATGTTCTGCTGCATTGCGCATAGCAGAACTTGAAAACTTTGCTTGAAGCAGCAGCAGGCTGCTGCAGTGATGGCACAACATGCATGCCTGCAAGACAAGGTTGCAATGGTGCTGCTTGATAACTTATGAGCCTTATGCTGGGCAGGTGTGCTTCAGCAGCTACACTGCCCGCAGGCCCCTCCCCTCAGTGACACCACGCCACACCACCGACACTGGCAGCAGACACGTCCTTGCCTGGCAAGCAGCTTGTACTGCGTGCTTTGCGCATGTGCATGTCTACACAGCAGCAGGGGACCACACAACGGTGCAATCAGGCGACCTACTGCACCTGCAGACTGCTGGCGAACCAGCCACTTTGCTGCACAACAGGCCGGCTGCTGCTGCATGCAGCATTCACCATATTTCAGATAGTAGGATCACTCTACTGCATGATGCAGATGTACACTAACAGCGCATTTGCACTGTATCAAGCTTAGCATGCACATGCCCAGCAGCAGCTGCTGTGGCATTGGTGCCGCATAACCTGCACACATCTGCCTGCAGCCAAGCTGCACTGCTGTTTGCAGCGCAGCCTGAACGCTGCTTGCAAGCGCTCAGCTGCTGCAAGCGCTCAGCTGCTGCGCATCAGCAGCCTCTAGCACAAATGCGCGGCATATGCAATGCCTGCCAACATGCCTCCTCCTGCAAGCACTCCGTCATGATACAATTGGAAGCCTATTTTCTTCTGCATAATGCAAGTGCTCCTCGCAGCACCTATATGTTATCTGTTTATCAAACATATCTGGGCCTTCCACTGTCTGCAAACCTGCCGGTCAACCGCCAGTGGCAGATCTACTGCACAATCATGGCCATAATCATATGGCTATGCAACTGTTTGGTGCACAAATGCTGCAATCAAGCTGCTGTGCTGTGGTATTTGGCCGCATCTGGCCCAGTCATGAAAACAGATCAGCGAACTCACCTTGATCATGCTGTTGCGTCAGCACATCTACATTACATTACATTACATTACATCTACATTACATTACATTACATCAGCACATCTACATTACATTACATTACATCTACACAGCATGCACTGTGTGTCACCCTCACCTGCGCCCTGCAATACAGCGTGAACCGCTTGAAAGTCAGAGGTCCCACCCTGCAAGTCATCCATTCACAAAGAACCTCATTGTGCAGGCCCACATTCACGCCCACTTGAAATACAAAATCTCACTGCATAGATATCACCAATGACAGATCGCCGTGTCAAACCCTGCTGAGCCCTGCTGTTTGCTGCTCAAAAGCAGTCGCTCCCCACCGCCCCACTGCAGGTGCACAATCAGGCGTCCTGCAGCGGCACCCTTTTCAGGTTGCATAATACAAAGGCAACGACGTGTGCGAAGTGCTGTCCAATTTGATAACAGCTGGTTAAACAAATCTGCATGCTGGAACAGGTATGCTGGTGAAGAGCATGCATGCATGCATATGCCGCAGCTGCCATGCCCAGGCTCCTCCCAGCATAAAGGTGCAACCTGGTGACACTGGGTCACCCAACAGTGCTAGTGAGTCACTTCAGCAGAAAGGCACAGCTCAACAACAAGACTGTTGCGGTAATAATTGGTAAACCCTGCACCTTGCAGAAGCTCAGCAGCTGCACCTGTAACACATCATAGGGCGTCAGTGTCCCATGCAGCCGCATCCATTATGCAATGCTGACGTTTGCACAGAAATCTGCTCCCTTCTTCTGTGACTTTATGGACATCAAGGCTGCCGAGTCTTGCCCAGCGCAGAGGAAGCGCGCTTCAATACATTCGGCATCCTGTCGTCGGTCCAGCGTGCCAGCGCTGCAAGCATGCTGCCTAGCGTCGACATCAAGCCTAGCACAGTGCCGATAGTGCCCAGCGCAAACCCTGTCTTGTACTTGGGATCCTTAAAACAATCGTACTTCTTTTCAGGCTTTGTCAAAGACACATACATCAAATGCTTCGCATCTTCTGGAGTGTCAACAGAGGAACTATGCCAGCTTTCAGCCAGCAGTTGTCATAGTTCTCGTTAGGTGCTCTGTAGCCAAATGTAAGCCCCTTGCATGCTGGCACCGCCACACAGCGGTCAATGCAGGCCGTTAGACTGTCCACATAGTACCTAGTGAGGTCCACATCACCATGGAAGTCAACTCGACACAGCGGCTCCTGCTTCCTGCAGTCTTCGTCGTTGTCTGCAGCAGAAGGCACAGCAGCAGCAGCGGCAGCAGCAGCAGCGGCAGCAGCAGCGGCAGCAGCAGCAGCGACAGCAGCAGCGGCAGCAGCAATTTCAATTGGCCTGGCGGAGTGCTGTGCTGCGGAGACACTGCTGGCAGGTATCCAAAAGGTGGGTGCTCTTGCTCAATCAATGCAGTGCGTCACTGACCACACGGACTATGAAAACTGTCTGTAAACACGACAATTGCCAAAACGCATCAGCTTAGGTAACAACGATCACTCGCGTAAAAGCCGTGACTGGGCCAGTCTGTGTAGACTCACATGCTGACAATTCCTCCTTCACTTGGGTGCAAGTCCTGTTCTCGCGTCTGAATGCAACTGCGTATGCAGAAGGCCTGTAAACTGACACCCAGGTTACATTGTTGGCGGAGTCATTTGTCCTTCTCGTAGCACTTGTCGTAGCCTTGAGCCACCAGTTGTCTTTTGTGTTGTCGGCCGCAGCATAGCTGTAAGTGACTGCTCGACAGTTGTCATCCAGATGGCAAGCCTCCATGCATATGGCAAGGCTTGGGGTGTGCATCCTTTCCAAGTCCAGTGGCGAGGCTTCGCAGCCAATTTCAATGCGGCAGCGTGGCGGTGTGTTGGTGTTGCGCCAAGGGTTTCCTGCAAGGCACAGTGCAATGCAGTCAAGGGTTTTCTGCAAGGCATAGTGCGGTGAAGTCAAGGGTTTCCTGCAAGGCATAGTGCGGTGAAGTCAAGGTTTCCTGCAAGGCATAGTGCGGTGAAGTCAAGGGTTTCCTGCAAGGCATAGTGCGGTGAAGTCAAGGGTTTCCTGCAAGGCATATTTGCGTTGAAGTCAAGGGTTTCCTGCAAGGCAGAGTGCGGTGAAGTCAAGGGTTTCCTGCAAGGCATAGTGCGGTGAAGTCAAGGGTTTCCTGCAAGGCACAGTGCGGGGAAATCAATCGCATGGCAGCTTGCACTTGTATGGGCATGAACCACATTGCACCGGGTGGCCAACATGTTGTGCTACAGTACAAGCAACTGCCACCGCAGCAGCAGCTGCAGCAGCCACACTCCCCAGCTGCAGCTGCTGGAGTCGCAGCAATTGCTTGCAAGCAGCACAGCAACCTTGCAACCCTGCAGCACTGCAAGCTAGGCTGTTGTGTGGCGTGAGCGTCCTGTGGTTCCTCATCAGAATGTAGGCGGAACCGCTTACTGGGGCCTGCTGTTTTATTCCCCACTCACTTTCTGCCACTGCCAGTTTTACCTTGATGTCTTGACAGGTGCGGCCATCTGCTGGCCCCATCAGCAGCAGCAGGACAGACAGCACCGAGAGCACCGTAGCCATGTTCATGTTCATATTATTTGAGTCTGTTGGCAGACCAGTTGTAGTCGCAGACAAAACGCTGATGCCGAGCAGCCAGGTTGAGAAGCCCGGCCGTGCCTATTGCCAAAGGGCTGTCTGATTGGCTGCTGTACCCGCTGGAAATATCAACGGCTTTCGCTGCCAAAGTGAAATTCACTTGAAATGTCATCAACGCAGGGCACGGGCCTGTTGGACAAGGTTGTAACTCGTGGTCTCGAGCTGGTCTATTGCCCCGGGATCCCGGATCCGGATGGCGGTTCTGCGGCGAACTGACACAGTCACATCATGTACCCGACACTCTCCACTTTGATGAAAATTTGGGTATCAGAATTGTCTTGCGCACACGATGCTGATGCATCATGATGTAAGTGCATTGAAGCAGCTCTAGAGCAGATCTGCACTGCCAGTGTGTCTGTGTGTCCCACACCATCGTTCTGTGACCTGCTGCATCGTGAACAACTAATGCAGCTGTACCAGGTGATTATCCTAAGCACTGGAGGCCCTCCAGCTGAGACCAGCTCAGCTGCAGTGCAGATAATTACTCGCTACGGGCCCCGGGGGGCCCCCCAGGTGATATTCCTAAGCACTGGAGGCCCTCCAGCTGAGACCAGCTCAGCTGCAGTGCCCCGGGGCACGATCTCGAGATCACTGGAGCTCTAGTGACAGCATCATGATGATCATCATCCCTTTTTGCCTGGCAACTTCAGAATATGGTATTTACTATAACAAGTAACTACAGCAGGCTTTTATAGGGGTTCAGTGGTCGTTTTGGGGAGGGTGGGTGGGTGGGTGTCTGGGGCCCATGGGCCAGTCAACATTTTGTCTTAGGGTCCACAATTGTTTTTTTCGGAGCCTGATCAAGGTTTGAGTAGGCTCAATTAAAACCCTATGTCATTTACGATCAATTAAACACTTTCCCGCCAATCACAGAGCCGCCTGGGCTACCCAGCCTCATCGTCAGCTTCAAGACATTGGCCCCCCTCGCCGGCAGGCAAGTGTTTGGATTGTACTTGTAGAATCAGGTTCGCTGTTGTTTTTGCAAAGGCTCCCTTCTCATGCGCGTGTATCAAGACCTGCACGTGACTATCATAGTGACATAGTATGTCATTGCAGTGTTGTGCATGGATAATATGCAGACGTACCTGTAGCGCACTGAGTCAAGTCAGTATAGCTTTTTCATGTGTCAGCCACATGGTGTCTATTACAGTCGCTCTTCACAGGCATCGGTCGTTGTGGAGACAGCAGCAGGATGTCCGCTCAGCCACAGCAGACCCCCAAGTATCAGCTGCTTACTTTCCTGCAAGACAGTTTCCCACACCGGTATCCTGATTGGAGAGCACAAGCTGCCTTGGCGATCGGAATGCTGCGGGACAACGAGGCAGCTACTTTGGTCGGGCTTGACGCAGACTCGAGTCGAGCTGTTATCGAGAGGCTAGTTGAAGGTAGGCAGCTTGATGGTTCGTGTTCTGTTGTGAACTGTCCACTCCAGCCCTTTGTGACAGTGACTGGCTGCCTAGTGGCAGGAATACTGTGGCTCATGCAGCACAGTGAATGTGCCAGCAGCTTGATGTTGCTGTGCCACCCCACCCACGACACAGAATTGGCTTGCTCAGCTTCAAGGCACATGCATGAAGCCTGTGTATATTGCAACCGTGATCGACACGTTTGCCTGCTCTCGCCGCTTGCTGTGGCCTTGCATGGAACATCCGTGGCTGCCGCCTGTCTGCCTTGCCTCACCATCCAACTGGAGCAGCATCAGGTAAGCTGCTGCAGCGCAGGCATGAGCGCGTGTGGTGGTCTTAGCGGTCTTATAGCGTGTCTTGCAAGCATCATGGTCGGCGATAACATTAGCAACTTGTTCAATGCCGCCAGTGCACCTGCAAGTTTTGCCAGTGTACAACAGACATGGCCCGCCGCAGCTCTGGTGCAGCATGTTGTGCAAACTCCGGCTGTAGTACTGGCTGGTTACATGGAAACGTGACTGCTTGCTGGTCCGTTACAAGGAGTTGCTGCAGCTGCACCTGCCACCTGCCACAGCAGCGCATATGCAGCAGCAGCAGCAGCAGCAGCAGCAGCAGCAGCAGCAGCAGCAGCAGCAGCGGCAGCAGCACCTGCCACAGCAACGCATATGCACCTGCCACAGCAGCGCGTATCAGATCATGAGCTGCAGCCAGCTGTGTTGCGACATACCAAGCTGTCACAACCATGTGGTGCACTCCAAATGCATCATGCACTGCGCACACTGCATCCAGGTTGCTGCCTGTGTGCACTCTGCACTGCCAAAAGTTGACACCAGAGGGATACATGAACGCCCTGCACGGCACATGCTGCATACTGTAGTGTTGTGTCCCCAGGTGGTCTCGGCACACGTCTGCAACAGGGTACTGCTGTAGCAGCTGACATGATGCTTACATGCTTAGATGGATCTTGCTTGCAGCACCAAAACAATTGTGTCACTGGGCTTATCGGTGAACCCTCAATGTCTTGCTGCCTTGTTTGGGCTGCAGTACGTCACCAGCTGGCCCAGTGGCAGGCCCTGCAAGCTGCAAGCAGCGACGGCAGCAAGCCCCAGGTCGACAGCAACAGCTCGCAGGACCTGCAGCAGCAGCAGCAGCAGCAGCAGCAGCAGGACCTGCAGGGTGACAGCAGCTCGCAGGACCTGCAGCAGCCAGCAGCAACCAGCAGCCAGCAGACTGGTTTGCGGCAGCGACGTGTCCAGCGTGCTGGGTGACGCTGTTTGCTGGGTGACGATGTGTGCCGGATGACGCTGTGTGCTGGGTGACGATGTGTGCCGCGTGACGCTGTGTGCTGGGTGACGCTGTGTGCTGCTTCACACAGGCGCAACTGACAACAAGGAAGCAAGGGCGTGCAGGCGGCTGCCAGGCAGCAGCTTCTTGCCTGCAGGATGCTGCAAGGAAGGCAGGCAACAAACAGGGTTTGCATGTAAGCATGTAAGTGTGCGAGTTGTTGGTGGTGTATGCATCTTGCCATCAGGCGCTGACACTGCGACAATGTGCTGACCAACAAGGCCTGAGGGGGTAGCGTGCTGCTGACGGGTTGGCAGAGAGATATCAACGTTGCACGCAGTCGTTTGTGCAAGTGTACTTATACAGCAGTGTACAGCAGAAGTGTACAGCAGAAGTGTACAGCAGAAGTGTACAGCATGTATGGTGCGAATGCTTTCGTTGTCATGGCTGGCTCAAGAATGCATGCACGTCAGGCAGCAGGTGGCACTGCTGTCTGACGAGGCCACCAATGCTGCTTGCCAAGCAGTTTGTACGATTGTCCTGTGTGGTGCTCCTAGAAAGTGCGTTTGTACTTTTGCAATGTCCCGATGGTCTCGGGTATGCCGTGCAACGTCTGGCCGGGAACACACTGTGTGCAGAGCCGACGCCTGCCACGCTGCGCTGGAACACTGCGCAATCAGCCATAGGCCATGACTGACCAGTTGCCTGTGCTGGTGATGAGCCTTTTGATTGCTCAAACCGAGTCGGTTTACTCTGTAATCCCTGGATTCATGTTTGGGACTTTTGTTTACATACATTGGCCATACGCACTAAAATCTGGTGTTATACTGTCTCGGCAGCTGCCAAACGTGTTACACCCTCAAGCAGAATCGCCGCATGGCCCCTCACCACATGACACACGGGTAACCTCGCCCATTCACCAAAATCAATAGCCTGCACACTTTCTCAGAAACCCCTGCCGGGCGCCTGTCAACTGTCCTGCAAGACACACCATGTTGTGCCTGTATGAACAGCCCACTAGCGCATCAGGAGACCGTCTCCAGCGGGCGGGGGTCTCAGATCAGACCAGGCTGGTCCAGCAGTGCTTGAAGGTGCGCAGCTATGCATTTACCACGGTCCTTCGGTATCCGGCAGCTGGAGCCGTATACATTTGTCCTTTTACACCATGCCATGCAGCAAGGTGCATGGCAGAACTTGCGCAGCCGACAGCTCGCTCCTAGTGTAGTACTGCAGTGATGGCGCACATTCCTGCCTGCCATGCACACGACAGCTACAGCGCTGCCATTGCTTACAAGCAAGAGCACTCACTCAGGCAAGCTCCTAGGTCCCCTGCCCGCCCCCAGTGACACCACACCACACCACACCATAACACTGCAGGCACGCCTTCGCCTGCCAAGCAGTCTGTGCTGCATTCTGAGTGCACATGCAGGTCACCTGCACACGCTCTGCACTGCAGCACTGTCAACAGGCGGCCCACGTAGTGCACCGCGCCTGCAGCCATCTGCTTCAGCTGTATCAACCATTTGAAGCTGCTGTGGCAGAGCAATGCGGCCGGTGTTGCGTGCCCGTTGCATCACCGGGTACCCGGCAAAAACATGCCGAGAGCCCCGTGCACACCTAGCACCCATCCAACAGCTGCTGCTGTGCATCAGTGCAGTGCGTGACATGCGTGAACTGCACACGTCCGCCTGCAGCCAAGCTGTTCACGTAACCAATGCCGCAACCTCTTGTTGTGATCGGATGCCGCTGACGCAGCCGACACGCGCTCAGCTGCTCAGCATGTCCAGCTCAGCATGTCCAGCTCAGCATGTCCAGCTCAGCATGTCCAGCTCAGCATGTCAAGCTCAGCATGTCAAGCCCTCCGCACTGAGCAGCAAGCGTGTTGGTATGCATCCAGCGCGCTCCTGAAAGTGCGCTGCAGAAGTGTGTGTGCCTGGCCTGCCATTCAAACATCAAACGTATCATTGCAGAACACCAGCTGCCAAATCATCCTGTGATCATGGAAGGTGCAGTACCATGTAACCAAAGCTTATCCTCGCCAACCAAAACACTTCACTGAAAGTGCACTGCTGCTTGCAACTATGTTGCGCACTGTGCATCGATGCCGAGCCTAGGACGAGGGTGCACGCCAGTGAAAGCAAGCACTGGCAGTTACATGCAACACATGGCAAAAGCCTAGCATCGTTGCTTCTGCGTCATACATAATGCTTGTGTGCGCAGCGCACAAGTGCCCCTGCCGCGGCTTGCAGCAGCAGCAAAGATGCACGTCAGATTCGAACCACCGAAGAGTGCTGTGCACGTAAGTCGAAACCAAGTGTAAGACTGTCATACCGCCCACAGCACAACACAAGACTTTGCTGACTGCATGTGTGACAACCACCGTGCCGTGGTGAGGTGCTGCAGCAAGCAGGTTGTCTGCTGCAGCTGCAAGCGCAATAAAACACCTGGCCCATGCAACCATTTCTGATGTTAGGTGCCAGGCCCACCCAGCCAGCAGCTCAATGCAAACATCAGCCATACCAAGCCAAACCTACACACACCCATGCATGGACATGCTACTGCCTGCAGGCCCGCAAGCAGCTCACTGCTAGTAGCTGCTGCTGCACAGCAGCAGCAGCAGCAGCCACAGCAGCAGCCGCCGCCGCAGCAGCAGCCACTGCCGCGGCCTGTGTGCCGGCCTGGCTTGCCAATGGCCCTGCAGGATTGGCAACGGCTGTGCCGCTGCGACCTGCATTGCTGCATGCCGCGCAGCAGCAGCAGCAGCAGCCAGTGTGCCGTTTACGGCCCCCCGGAGCTAGCAGCAACTGCACCGCTGCCAACAGCGCTGGACGCCCCGTAGCGCGACAGCGGCAGCAGCAGCAGCAGCAGCAGCCAGTGTGCTGGCTGCACAGCGCAGCGCCTAAGGGCCCTCAGGAATGGCAGCAACTGCGCCGCTGCCAACAGCGCTGGACGCCCCGTAGCGCGACAGCGGCACGCGCAGGATGTTTTCTCCGGCGGCCGGCGGGATCGTGGCCTTGTCCAGCAGCATCTGCGGCAACGGGGCAAGGCAGCAGCAGCAACAAAACTCAGTTGTGCGGGGTTCTACCAACTCCAGCAAGCAGGATGTTTTCTCCGGCGGCCGGAGGGATCGTGGCCTTGTCCAGCAGCATCTGCGGCATGGCAGCAGCAGCAGCAGCAGCAGCAGCGACAACAAACCTCAGTTGTGCAGGATGATACCAAGTTCAGCAAGTAGGATGTTCTCTCCGGCGGCCGGCGGGACTGTGGCCTAGTCCAGCAGCATCTGCGGCAACAGGGCAAGGCAGCAGCAGCAGCAGCAGACAGCAGAAGCAGTGCTCAGCTCTGTGGGATGCTACCAACTTCAGCAAGCAGGTTGTTTTCTCCGGCGGCCGGCGGGATCGTAGCCTTGTCCAGCAGCATCTGTTTGGCATGGCAGCAGCAGCAGCAGCAGCGGCAGCAGCAGATTCAGCATTGTGACATGGCACCGCCACATTAACTCATCTAATGGCAGCTTCACGTCCGGCCGGCGCAGCACTGCTCGACCAAAACAAAGCCATAATACGCGGGCGCGGTCTCATGAATGCAAGCATATCCATGTCATGCCGCAGCTTTGCAAGCGCATTCTCATGCCCACAAAACCTTATCACGCACCTGCAGCTGCGCGTCCCGCTCCTTGCTCCTGTAGTTGCCGCCCGCCACGCGTGAGTCGATGGCGCGCTGCTCCTCCTGCAGCTGCGCCAGAGCAGTTTCGTACTTCTCTGGCAGTGGCCGGCTGAACCAGGGGTGCCTGCAGATGTAGTAAAGGCAGACAACAAACACATCGGCAATGTGTGCTGCGCGCGTGAGGAGATGAGGATGCGATGATCAGGCACGTGGATGCGCACCAGATGATGCTGTAAATGGCTATGGGCGAGTTGTGGTTCACGTCGAAGTCGTGCCCCATAAAAAGGAGCCAACGATTTAAACGATTTAATCCACAAACACAGCATAACGCGCACCTGATGATGCCGTCGATGGTGATGCGGCTGTCCTGGTTCACGTCGAACATCTTGTCCAGCAGGTCCCTGCAGTCCTTGGTGAGCTTGCCCACCGCGCTGTTGTTGTGCGGCGACTCCTGCCAGCTGGTGCGGATCTGCTGGATCCAGATGGAGTACAGCCCTGCACACGCAGCAGCAGATAAGCATTAGATCTTCAACATGTGATATTTGCTGGTGGCTGGTGCGGATCTGCTGGATCCAGATGGAGTACAGCCCTGCACACGCAGCAGCAGATAAGCATTAAATCTTCAATATGTGTTATTTGCTGGTGGCTGGTGCGGATCTGCTGGATCCAGATGGAGTACAGCCCTGCGGCAGATACGACAAATAACAGCAGGTCGTAGCCTTTTGTAAGTGATCGCCAGTCGAAGTTTTACAACATGTGATGCATGTGCTGGATCCAGATGGAGTACGGCCCTGCGGCAGACACCAACACAGCTCGCGTTTCAGTGACATGTTGATGGATTATGAAGCAAAAGCAAATACGTCATCGGCAAGTATAGGAAGATGAAAAATCTTGTTCTTCTTGTTCTCCTTCTGCATCTTCTAAAAAAAAAGAAGATGAAGAAGAAGAAGAAGAAGAAGAAGAAGAAGAAGAAGAAGAAGAAGAAGAAGAAGAAGAAG
>RWJK01000858.1:0-15464 GCA_004335835.1 Scenedesmus sp. ARA3
CAGCAGCAGCAGCAGCAGCAGCAGCAGGATAAGGGAGAGTGTGAGTGAACGGCCTCATGCTCCGCGGGGCTGGCACCCTCGCCGGGCGGCGGCTGGCGCCTGCGGCAGCAGCAGCAGCAGGAGAAGGGAGAGTGTGAGTGAAGGGACTCGCGCTCCGCGGGGCTGGCGCCCTCGCCGGGCGGCGGCTGGCGCCTGCAGAGCAGCAGCAGCAGCAGCAGGAGAAGGGAGGATGTGAGTGAAGGCCTCGCGCTCTGCGGGGCTGGGGCCCTCACCGGGCGGCGGCTGGCGGCTGGCGCCTGCGGCAGCAGCAGCAGCAGCAGCAGCAGCAGGAGAAGGGAGAGTGTGAGTGAATGCCTCATGCTAGGTGGGGCTGGAGTCCTGGCTGGGCAGCGGCTGGCGCGTGAGAATGAAGCAGCAGGAGAAGTGTGGGGACGGAAGCGTTGAGAGGAAGGAAAGCCCAACAGATCCTGGCGCTACATGAAATACAGAGGGGTTTAGATGGAAGGAGCAGCGCTGCAATGACATGTGCAAGGGAAGCACGTGCATAGGTGTGCGGCTGAAGTGAATTGGCAACACGCCAAGCCCCCAAGGACATGACATCACCTGACCAGCACACGCGCATTTGCACCGAGCTAACAGCCAGTCATCACAGCCACGGTCCTTGCACACACTGCTGCTGCCAAGCAGTGACAGCACTGCACTCGTCGAGTTGCCACTCACTGCTGCGCCTCCTCGCCCTCCTGCTGCTCCTCCTCCTCCTCTGGCTGCGGCAGCGGCTCGGCTTCAAAGTACACACATTGCCAAACAGTGCAAGACAGCATGCACCAAGCATATGACCACCAACAATCTAACACAAAACTCACTGCTGCGCCTCCTCGCCCTCCTGCTGCTCCTCCTCCTCCTCTGGCTGCGGCAGCGGCTCGGCTTCAAACTTGGCCAGTGACAGCCACACCTTAACGTGCTTGGTGCGGTCCAGCAGACGCTCATACAGCAGCCGCGTGCGCTCGCGGTTGCCCTGCAGATAGTAACGGCAGCAGCAGCAGCAGCAGCAGCAGCAGCAGCAGCAGCAGGATGAGGAGGTGCTTTGTCCGTCATATTCTGCTCGTACAGCAGCCGCGTGCGCTAACGGTTGCCCGGCGCAGAAAGGAGCGCAAAGGGACAAATACTTGCAAAACATGTGATGGGGCACGATCTGAGGAATGGAGGATGCAGCAAAATCAGGATGTGCTTTCAAGGCCATGTGCAGCTCATCTGCAGCAGGTCATGCCGCATATGCACGCAGCGGTCGCAACAGGCCAAAACGCCAGCGGCATTGATGCTCGCTCACCTCAGCAATCTCTAAGTCGATATAGGCCTTCCACAGCGCCTCACCAGATGTAGCACATGCATGAAACATGCATGAGGTGCTGCATCAAACACGCCTCACCTGCGCGATCTCAAAGTCTATGTACGCCTTCCACAGCGCCTCGGGCATGTCCAGCACCGGCTGGCTGATGGCCAGCTCAAACAGTGCACCATACAAAACTGCATGCACTCCCTGACATGCTCGATTTCAAAGTCAACTAACGCACTTGACAGCGCCTCACCATGCCGTTTCCTGGAGTAAGCGCCATCTCAGAGGCAATATGCAGTACCAAAGTCACCCCTCTCAGTAGTAAGTCTCTCCTGGTCTCACCTGTGCAATCTCAAAGTCTATGTAGGCCTTCCACAGCGCCTCAGGCATGTCCAGCACCGGCTGGCTGATGGCCAGCTCAAACAGTGCACGCGCGCGCCCGGCTTCAGCCAGCGCCACCTCCAGCTCAGCGTACCTGCGGTTATAACAACGTGCAACAGTTATAACAACAGTTGGTTTATCAGTTGGTGGTGCGGAACCGATGGTAGGGCTGCCTCCGCTCCACCTCCAACTCTCTCCAACACCTGAGCCATCATGCACCGCAGCATACCTGCGGTTGATGCAGCTGTTCATGTTTGCTCAGGCACTAGTGGTCATGCTGTTGACGATGGTAGACGATAGTTGATGACAGGGTGATGGTATGCGGCAGTTGGTGATGCAGCCATTAAATTTGCAGTATACAGGGCAGGAGCAGGCCGCCACAGCGCCTGTTGAACACCAGCTGTATCACCACATGGACAGGGCACTGCAGCAGCTGTGAGCTGCCAGCCTCAAGCATACAAACATGTAGGATGCGGGTGTGGCTGCCTCGTGCACCTTAATCCGCCTGTGCTGCTGCCGAGTCACTCACTTGAGCCATGCGCTGGCGTTGGCAGGGTTCCACTCCAGGTACTTCTCATACAGCGTGCGGCACCTGCAGCACAACAGAACAGATACAAGCATATGATGATGAAAAGCTGCAAGCAGCAGAAGAAACGTAGGTGAGTACAGGGTTCACATCAACAAGCAAACTTATCCCCAGTGCAGCTGGAAGTTTTCCGCAAGCAGCACCGCTGCACCCAATACAGCTCAACGCCTGACAGTCATACAATTTATATCTTGAACAACCCAAGCCGCACTGCGGTCATTCTGAACCCTAAACCGCACCTGTCGATGTTGCCGAGCGTCATCTCCAGCTGAATGTACTCCTTGAACAACTTCCCTTTCGGGCAGCTGCCCAGCGCCAGCCCCAGGATCTTGCACACCAAAAACCTTTCAACCCTGAAACACACATGCCAAACCCTCAAACCCTAAACCCACCTGTAGATGTTGCCGAGCGTAATCTCCAGCTGGATATATTCTTTGAACAGTTTCCCTTTTGGGCAGCTGCCCGAAACCAGCCCCAGGAACCCAAAAACCTTTCAACCCTCATCTCAAAGCCCTAAAACCTTGCACCGCACCTGTCGATGTTGACGAGCGTCATCTCCAGCTGTATATATTCTTCTTCTTTGAACAGCTTCCCTTTCGGGCAGCTGCCCAGCGCCAGCCCCAGGATCTTGCGCACCATAAACCTCAAGTTTTAAACACTTATCCCAAACCTAAGACCCTAAACCGCACCTGTCGATGTTGCCGAGCGTCGTCTCCAGCCGTATGTACTCCTTGAACAGCTTGCCCTTTGGGCAGGAGCCCAGCGCCAGCCCCAGGATGTTGCGCGCCCCAAACCTCAAAATGCAAACACTTATTTCAAACCTAACACGATAAACCGCACCTGTCGATGTTGCCGAGCGTCATCTCTAGCTGGATATATTCTTTGAACAGCTTCCCATTCGGGCAGTTGCCCGAGACCAGCCCCAGGTCCTTGCGGACCCAAAACCTCTCAACCCGTAACACACATGTCAAACCCTCAAACCCTAAAAACCCACCTGTCGATGTTGCCGAGCGTCATCTCCAGCTGGATATACTCCTTGAACAGCTTGCCCTTGGGGCAGGAGCCCAGCGCCAGCCCCAGGATCTTGCGCGCGGCAGGCAGCCGCTTCGCGCGCACCTCCAGCTTGGCAGCCAGCAGCCACAGCTTGGCAAAGGTGAATCTGGAGTGAGGCACCAGCTTCAGCGCGGTCCTGCAGTTGTACAACAAAGCCGCAGCAAACGTGAGGCAACAGCAGGTGCACATGCTCCAGCTTGACGGCCAGCAGCCACAGCTTGGCAAAAGTGAAGCTGGAGTGGGGCACCAGCTTCAGTGCGGTCCTGCAAGGAAGCAGGAGTATAGTAGCAGTTGCTTGTGCTGGAGTATGAGCTCAGCTGCAGGTTAGGAAGCGCGCAAGTACATGCACCTCCAGCTTGGCGGCCAGCAGCCACAGCTTGGCAAAGGTGAAGCTGGAGTGGGGCACCAGCTTCAGCGCAGTCCTGTGTGTGCAAGCAAAGAAATGAAGCGCATATGTGTGTTGTGAAATTGTGACCAGGGCATGTGCCCTCAACTAAAGCTGGGCTGTGTAGGGCATGCAACGCCACCTTGAGCGCGGTCCTGCAAGTACAAACAGCCACAGCTTGGCAAAGGTGCGAGGGCAAGCACCTCCAGCTTGGCACAGCCACAACTTTGTGAAACTGAAGCTGGAGTGGCGCACCAGCTTCAGTGCGGTCCTGCGAGTGTATGTGGGTGGAGAGTGGAGGTGACAGCAGGTCGACATAGTACATAACGCAAATAGCCAGGCACAGTAGCAGCACATCCGGATCCACAACTCAAATCCTGTGACCCACTAAAACGGCACCCCAGGGCATGCACAATCATTGAACTTCTCACCTGTACACCTCGCGCGCCTTGTCCATGTCCCCCGCATCCAGCTCCTCGAACAGCGCATACTTGATCCACAGGTAGATGTAGCGCTGCCAGAAGCGCTTCTCGTTGCCTGGCGGCAGGTTTGCCACTGCGCGCTCATACACCTGCGGTCGTTGTGCAAGAGCAGCACGGATGCGAGATAGCCGCTCAGCAAGCAGAAGAAACAAGGGCGGCAGGCGTAGCCGGCATGCATGTAATGCAACCTCGGCAATAACCCGTCAGATACACGTGCCAGCTTCTGCAATGCTACAGCCCTGACCAAACAGTGTGCACGCCAGCCCACCGAGCCAACTCCCACACATGACGCTCCCAGAAAACACTTAAGAAGCAACCCCAGCAGCAGTACCACCTGCTGCGCTGCAACACAGCACCAATGACCCGCTCGCAGCTGTGATCAATGTTCAACCTCGGCAGTGCACCGCGCTTGCTGCGCGACGACACATCACAATGCACAACACCCTGCTGCCAGCCCTGCCATCAGCCGCACCTCGCGTATGCGCTCGTGGTTGCCGGTGCTCTGCTCCAGCTTCACGTAGTCGAACCACGCGTGCTGCAACACAGCAACAAAGCGCTACACAACACCCTGCTGCAGCAAACATCCATCAGGCGCACCTCTTGTACGCGCTCCGTGCTACCCTCCAACTTGCCAGCGTGCATGCAACGCAGCCCACAACGTCCAAAGTGAACGGTGCTGCATTGCAGCCGTCTGCTACGCCACCGCAAAACATCAAGCAGCCATTCAAAGGCCTAACCAGCCGCACCTCGCGTATGCGCTCGTGCTTGCCGGTGCTCTCCTCCAGCTTCACGTAGTCAAAACAATATACATGCCTCATACTCCAAAGCCTCCAACAACACAAGTTTCTGCAATGCTGCACCCTAACGGAGCTTGCACGCCAGTCCAAAAGACAACCCCAAAGCACGCCGCCCCCAGCACACCCAACACAGCATGCAGGCGGCCACACAACAACTCACGCCACACAGCGGAAAGTCGCACCTCGCGTATGCGCTCTTGGTTGCCGGTGCTCTGCTCCAGCTTCACGTAGTCGAACCACGCGTGCTGCAACACAGCAACAAAGCGCTACACAACACCCTGCTGCAGCAAACATCCATCAGGCGCACCTCTTGTACGCGCTCCGTGCTACCCTACGCGCTCCAACTTGCCAGCGTGCATGCAACGCAGCCCACAACCTATAAAGTGAACGGTGCTGCATTGCAGCCGTGTGCTACGCCGCCGCAAAACATCAAGCAGCCATTCAAAGGCCTAACCAGCCGCACCTCTCGTATGCGCTCATGGTTGCCCGTGCTCTCCTCCAGCTTCACGTAGTCGAACCACGCGTCGTAGTTGAGCGGGTTGGCAGCGATCTCCTGCTCGTACGTGAAGCGCCGCTTGCTCAGCACCACGTCCTCGATGCCTTCCCTGCGGCACAAAGAGGCAAAAAGAGACAGTGCGGCACAAGGGGTTTGAACTGGAGGTCAAGCACATGTCTATCTATCTATCTATCTATCTATCTATCTATCTATCTATCTATCTATCTATCTATCTATCTATCCATCTATCTGAGACATGCATGCGTAGCGCTGCGCTGCGCGCGTGCAGCAGCAGTGCACAAGCCGGCATCCGCCCATTCCACCTGCTGCCGTGCTGCTGCTCGAAGGCGCAAAGCGCACCTGCTGCTGCCTGGGCTGTAAACAACAAAACAGCAAACCTGCTGCTGCCTGTTGTTTGAAGGCCACGAAGCGCACCCACTGCTGCCTGCTGTATCAAAAAGGACAAAGCGCACCTGCTGCCGTGCTGCTTCTCAAAGGCCACGAAGCGCGTGTACAGCTCCTGGGCAGCCGCCTTGGGCAGGTGGTCCAGCGCGTACTGCAGGCGCCACATCAGCAGCAGCGGCAGCAATGTTACACATACACAGGAAGGCGCAGCAGGGAGAGTGAGATGTGCAGCATAGATATATTTGCAAGTGCTGACAAGGCCTGCAACAGAGCACTGATGATACAACCGCAGAGACTGCTGATGATACAACCGCAGAGACTGCTGCAGGAATGCCGGTCTGCAGCCATTGCTGCTGTTGACAGCGCACAAAATATATATGAGTGCCCCTTGCCTGCTTTGCACCTGGTCAAACCCGGTCAAACCTGGTCAAACATCAGGTCAAACATAACAGCGCGCACCTGGTAGATGGCGCGTGCGCGCTCGTGCTCCTTTACCATCTCCTCAAACTCAGCAAAGCGCAGGAAGAACTCCTCCTGCAAGCACCACACAGCAGCAGCAGCTGCAACAGTCAACAAGCACACGTTTGAAACACGGCACAAAACATGTGGGGATACCAGCACCGTTCACGCGGCAAAGCACAGCAAGAAGAACTCCTCCTGCAAGCACCACCACACAGCAGCAAGGTAAACATGGTGCAAAGCAGGTGGGAAGTCAAAGACATTCCACAGCTGACAGTCTGACGTGACTTGACACAGCTCTGCAGAAGCACGATTAAAGCATGTCAATCTCAGCTCTACATCCACAATATCTCGCTGGGAATTTTGAAGGCATTTCTCTCACCACATGGCAGTCCTCGCCCAGCGCCTCCATGGCCCGCTCGTAGCAGCCGCGCGCGCGCGCCACGTCGTTGTGCTGCAGCTCAAACTTGGCGTAGCGCACCCAGGCCTTCACGCTGGGCAGCACCTCGCAGTAGCGCTCAAACACGGCGCGCGCGCGGTCCACCTCGTTATAACGCAGTTCAAACTGCAGGCAACAGACAGAGTCGAGGCAGGCAGGGTGCGAGAGGGGGTGTCATTCACGCTGGGCAGCACCTCGCAGTAGAGCTCAAACACGGTGCACGTGCGCGGTCCACCTCGTTATAATGCAGTCTAAATTGCAGGTGACAGCCAGGTACGTGCGAAGACGGGCAGAACACCCTGATAAGAGGATGCTGAGCAGTGGCTCGCAATACCGCACGCAATTTCAAAGCATTTCTGCGCCACAGCTCTCACATAGATGTGTGCTTTGCATGCAGCATACGACTAATGCTCACCTTGATGTAGGCCATCCATGCTGCGTGGTCTGGCTCGAAGGCCATCCAGCGGTCAAAGATGAGCCGGGCCTTGGCTGTCTGTTGACCATCTCTCATTTGCATCTTTATGATCACTTAAATGTACGCCATCCATGGAGCAGATACAGCTCATGAGGTGGTGATCACCAGCTGAACAACATTCTGGTTTGGCAGTAACTAACATGCGTGCACACCCCATCACTGCTTACCTTGATGTATGCCATCCACGCGGCGTGGTCCAACTCGAAAGCCATCCAGCGGTCAAAGATGAGCCGCGCCTTGGCTGTCTGTTTGACCATCTCTCATTTGCACCTCATGCTCACCTAAATGTACGCCATCCATGGAGCAGAATCAGCTCGGCAGGTGGACCAATGACCTGGCTTGACAAGTGACTGATGAGCTGTTAGTTTATTTTAAGCTCACCTTGATGTAGGCCATCAAAGCAGCGTGGTCTGGCTCGAAGGCCATCCAGCGGTCAAAGATGAGCCGCGCCTTGGCTGTCTCCTTGACCATCTCCTCCTGACAATCTCCTCCGAATGTATGCACTTGAACCAAAGATGCTTTCTCATCTGCAACCCCAAGCTCACCTTGTTACCAGCCAGCCACGCAGCACAATGAAGCTCGCCGCATTGCAGTGCAGCGGTGCTGCGCCTGACTGACTTGCGAGTCAAAGTGGCGCTGCCGGCCTCACCTTGATGTACGCCATCATTGAGCAGACTTGGCTCAGCAGGTGGACCAATGACCTGGCTTGACAAGCTACTGATGTGCTGTTAGTTTAATTAAGCTTACCTTGATGTAGGCCATCCATGCTGCGTGGTCTGGCTCGAAGGCCATCCAGCGGTCAAAGATGAGGCGGGCCTTGGCTGTCTCCTTGACCATCTCTTCCATGTGGATGTACTTGTACCACAGCTGGTCGATGCGCGGCAGCAGTGACACAGCCCTGCAGGAAAATCGAAAAGTGTAGCAGCAGTGGCAGGTCAGTCTATGGGCATGGCAGAAGACATGATGTGCATGTGCTGTAGGGTACTTGTACCACAGCTGGTCGATGCGCGGCAGCAGCGAGACAGCCCTGCAAGTGAAGTAAGGGGTGAAGCAGCAGTGGCAGGTTCGTGTATGCCAGGCATGGCAGGCGACAAGATGTGCATGTGCTGTGGGGTACTTGTACCACAGCTGGTCAATGCGTGGCAGCAGCGACACAGCCCTGCGGTGGAAATGACGGTATGACAGGTTAGTGGTTGTGGGATATGGCAGAAGACCTGATGTGCATGGGCTGCAGTGCTCATGCACCACAGCTGGTCAATGTGCGGCAGCAGCGACACAGCCCTGAGCAAAACACAAGCAAGCGCGCCATGAGATGGCAACAGTGGCAGGTCAGTGTGTGTGAGCACATGATAAAAATAGATGTGCTTGTGTGCTGTTAAGCTTAGCGTGCATGCGCAGTCTGATGGCTTGCCAAGCTGGTGTAGGTCGCCACAAACATATCGCCTGCTGCTGTGGTATGTTTGTTGTAGTAATTGACCTTGCATTCCGAAGCACGGGCACCGTGTCAACCGGTCTGTTCACCGCGTTGACAGGAATACGAAGAAGCTGGGCATGAGGCATGGGGACTGGCATCAGAAGTGTTGGCTGCTATCCTGCAAGCAGCTGACGAAAGCCTTGCCAGGCAAGAGTCCCTTGCGGGCTACATCAGAGCAGGGGCAGCTGGCGTGCCTCACCTATCCCACACATTGCGTGCGTGGTTGACAAAGCGGTGCCGCATCTCCATCTCGGCATACTGCAAGCAGACAAACAACAGCCAAGCACAAAGGTTCTCTGTTAACTTGCGCCGCGGCCTTGCCAGGGGAGCACATGTGTTGGGAGGCAGCAGTGTCGGCGGCATACGCATGCTGCACACGCTATGCCTGGCTGACCGCACGGCTGCCAGCTGCTCATCTGGAACCAGAACACTCTGCAATGGCTGCAAAGACGGCGCAAAAAAACTTAAAGAACTTCGCAACAGGTCACCTTGAGCCAGGCGGTGGTGTGGGTGTAGTCCACATGCGCACAGCATGCATTCTGTTGCGAGCACTGTGCAACAACCCTGACGCAGAGCTGCGCATCGTCCCCCCAACACACACTGGTTGCATGCCCTTGCATGTACTGTCCCTGTCAACACGAACCCACCCTGAGCCAGAAGTTGGTGTTGGTGCTGTCCACGTCTATGGCCCCGCTCCCACATGCGCACTGCACCACACCACAAAAGCAGCACACCATCTGCCCTCCCGCCCCCACCCACCTTGAGCCAGAAGTTGGTGTTGGTGTAGTCCACGTCTATGGCGCGCTCCCACACGCTGCGCGCACGCCTGAAGTCCTTCTGGCTCTCCTCCCAGTGCGCATACTGGAAGGAAAAACGATACACCAAGGAAAGCACAGGAGCACACAAGGAAGGTCAGAGATCAGACAGCAGGCGTTTGGCTGCAGTGTGAGTGTGCTGCAGCGCACAAAGAGAAGAGAGGAATCTGCTTTCCTGCTGCATGCCCATCATGTGCAAAGGAGCGTTGAGGACATACTTGACACTCAATGCTGCTGCTGCTACTGTTGCTGTTGCCGCTGCTGCTGCCGCTGCTGTTGGCACTCACCTTGATCCATATGCTGTGGTTCCAGCGCCCCACACGCCGCGCTGTGTCCTCAAACTCCTTGCGCTTGCGCAGCCTGGGGTTGGCAGCAGAAGCAGCAGCAGTGCAACAGACCAGCAGCTTCAGCATCACCGACAGAGAGATCACTGCTGCTGCTGCTGTGATGTCAGCAATGTTGGACCTGCAGACAACTGCTCGGGTGCAGCAGCTGTGCACAGCCGATGCATAAACACGCCCATATGTGTAGGTGCAATGAGGCTGTAGCACAGCTGAACACTCCCGCTGAGATAACGTGTTGTGAGCTCACTCTGCATAACAAACATCAGCAGGACAGAAGTGCGCACCCAGGCCCTGCTGCTGCCACAGCGCATGCTGATGCGCAGTATGCAACAGCATGCCTTGCTGCTGCTGCTACTGCTGCTGCAACTACTGCTCCACCGATGGCATGAGTCCAGCAGGGTCCATCAAGCTTGCATTCAACCACCAGCCTGCATGCATGCACCCGCTGCTGCATGCATGCGCCTAAACATCTCCGCTGTTTCGCCAGCTCTGGTCCCACCACAGCTTGTGTGCGACTGCACATCCCGAGCACTGCAAACCTCACACCAGACATCAGATAGAACCACAGGGGCAGCTGCTTCCTGCAAGCCATCTGGAGTCACACTCACCTGTACTCTGCCAGCTCCTGCAGGTCTTTCATGATGGTCGTAGGCGCCTTGAAGGCATCCTCCAGCTGCCAATACTCCTAACACACCAGCGCCCAACTCTGCTTCCATCAAAGCTTGAAGCTTCACACCCCAGCCACTGCTACTCCCAAACCCCATACTAAAGCAAACACATGTTTGCCTTCCTGCAACCCGCCTGGCCTCACTCCCTCATACAGACACAAACCCTCTTGCTCACCTGTACTCTGCGAGCTCCTGCGGGTCTGTGATGATGGTCTTAGGCGCTTTGAAGCCATCGTCCAGCCACCAGTGCTGCCAACACACCAGCGCCCAACTCTGCTTCCATCACAGCTTGAAGCTTCACACCCCAGCCACTGCTGCTCCCAAATACCCTACTAATGCAAACACATGTTTGCTTTCCTGCAATCACCTAGCCCCACTCACTCTCTCTCACACATACACACAAACCCTCTTGCTCACCTGTACTCTGCCAGCTCCTGCGGGTCTGTGATGATGGTCTTAGGCGCCTTGAAGTCATCTTCAAGCTGGATCTCCTTGGCCTCCCGCAGGATCTGTTCTGCAGTGATCTGCCGCTGCGCTGGCTGCTTGTTCTTGACCTTCATGGCTTTAGGCAGGCGCACGCTGCCATCGGCGCTGCCGCCGACATTTGGCGCACTCATCGTGCTGCTGCTGTTGTTGGGCCTGCCGCGGTGGCTGGTGCCGGTAGGCAGATGCTATATTGCTGTTCAGGTGTGGTACGGATCAGGCGAGCCCTGCACTGCCAGAGCGGCGCCGTTGCTGTTGCAAGCGTACTGCCCTGCTGATGCTGTGCTAGCCAGCTCGCACAAGCTGTGCTGCAGCTGCCCTACTGTGAAAGCCTCAGTGCTCCTGTTTCGTGAGTAGAGCAGCTGGTGTTGGTCGTAGCTAGCCCCCATGAAGCAGGGCTGCTGCTGCCCCCATAGGGCTTGCTGCTGCTGCAGCAGCTACTGGTGGCTTGACAAGCCGATACCAAACAGGTGACGCGTAAAACGTTCAGTATTGTTTGCTAGATTAAAAGCAAAGGATTGTCGATCATACGCAGCTGGTGGTTCGCTTCTGCAGTAAGACAACTCGCCAGACACAGGGACTTAGCGCCTCTCACGCAGTCTACAGCACTAAAAGGATAACAGTGTTGCGGCTTCGCCTTGCACGACATATGCAACCATCAACCCTACCGTTGTCACCCCTGCAACTTGTTATCACCGAAGCTCTCACATCAGCGTCCGCTTAGCGTCGATCAGGCAACACTGAAGTGGACCATTTTGATAAAAGCGTTTTGGTCGCCTGTAGGCAGCATTACAAAGTCGGGCAGCCGCACACTGCCCACCTGCACTGTCCTGCTGCTCTGGCCTGAGCATACCTGACTGCCATCCTGCTTTGGATCGCGACAGTGACCTGCAACGAACCCACATCATACCACATATCCCGGAACTCAACTAAACAAAGAACACACCCCACCTGTGAACTTGCTTAGGTTGCTACAGACGTAGCAGCTACTGCTGCCTGGCTGCAGCAGCAGCAATGCTGGACTGGTTCCTGCTGTCCTTTGGGGGCGCAGCCGTATACGCTGCCAGCAAGTGGTTCAAAGCACGTGCAGCAGCCTCCAAAAGCAGCAAGCAGCAGCCGCAGCAACGCACTGGCAAGTGAGTTTTAGATGTATATTCAGCCATGTCAGGCTGAGGCCGTAACATGTCTCCTGCAAGTGCACCAACTGGCATGCAGGCACTGCGCCTGCTGCTTGCAGGACAGCTGTGGACATGCCTGTCGTGCCATACCAGGTGCCTGCATGCCCATCTGTTTACTATAAGCAGCTCTGGGCCCTGTGGGAGGTCAGAGGGCTGCTTCAAGCTTCAAGCATCTGCAGAACTACCATGTGTGCATGGCTTACCCCTGGCCTAGGTAGATTCCCCAGCAGCAGCTTGCAGCTTGCAGCAAACTCGACTGATGCTGCAGCAACTCGCTGTGCATGCTGCCTGCAGGTATGGCCAGCCGCTGAGGCTTGTGGTGGCGCAGTGCGAAGCCAGATGGTTCCTGCAAGAGCTGCAGGTGAGC
The DNA here is from genome assembly GCA_004335835.1 of Scenedesmus sp. ARA3. Classification (NCBI taxonomy): domain Eukaryota; kingdom Viridiplantae; phylum Chlorophyta; class Chlorophyceae; order Sphaeropleales; family Scenedesmaceae; genus Scenedesmus; species Scenedesmus sp. ARA3. The sequence goes on from RWJK01000858.1 coordinate 12,621, forward strand.
AGCCACGACCTGCCACTTTGTCAAACCAACCTGTTGTTGGTGGTGCCTTGGCAACAACCATTGAAAAAACGTAACATTGGGCTGCAATGCTGAGCGTGTGAGTTCCATGGGTGACAAAGGCTACAGGCCTGCAGCAGCGGCCTGACAGCCAGCACAGGGGAGCTGCCACCCGTTGCGGCAGATGCTAGCAAGCCTGCTAGCCAGCCTGCCTGAGGCAGAATCTTCTCACCATGCTCTGACGCTGCTTCGCTGCTGCTGCTGCTGCTGCTGCCTGCAGCTGGCCATGGCAGGTGATGCGGAGGCTATGGTGAGGGTGTCTCACATGCTGATGGCTGGCTATGGCACACAGCAGGACCACACAGCAGCAGCGCGCTGGATACGGCAAGCATGGTGAGCTTGTTACTTTGTGCTCAATTGGCGGCGTTGACGAGCAGTGGCTGACACAGCAGCAGCAGCAGCAGCAGGAAGCTGTTGGCAAGTGAACCCTGGCATACAGATTCCTGCGAGCAAGCATGGTGCTGGCACAGTGGATTCCTGGTGATTTGTGTCGTCTACAAGCACTGGTGACAAAGCATCGTGTGCTCGACACTGCTGCTGGTAACATCTATGCTCTTATCATACCATTGTATATAGGGCCATTCAAAACTTCAAGGAGCCGGGGCAGCTGCATGGCATGCTGGACATGCTCCGCTGCTGCTGCGACACCTGGGCTGCTGCTAATAACATATGTGCTTCTGTTACACCAATGTCTGCAGGGCCATCCAGAACTTCAAGGAGCCCGGGCAGCTGCATGGCATGCTGGACATGCTCCGCTGCTGCTGCGATGCCTGGGCCGCTGCTAATAACGTATGTGCTTCTGTTATAACAATGTCTGTTATCGCAACGTCTGCAGGGCCATCCAAAACTTCAAGGAGCCTGGGCAGCTGCATGACATGCTGGACGTGCGTGACTCAGCAGTACCGGCACTCAACGATGCAGCAGCAAAGCCGCCCAGTCAGGCAGCAGGCGAATCAGCAGTAGCAGCAGCAGCAGCAGGCAGTGAGGATGGTAGTGGTCGCCGCAGGCGTGGCGGGGGCAGGCAGCAAGGGCCACACAGCAGCAGCAGTGCTGGACCTTCAGCAGAAGGCCGCGGCGGTAGTGCAGCAGCAGGTGGCTTTGGCATGCAGGCGGCAGCCAGCGGCAGCAGCAGCAGCAGCAGCAGCTGCCATCCTGAAGATAGGGATGGTGTGCAGCAGCTATTGCGTGATGTGACAGCGGCCTCCCAGCCATGTACTGGCGCTCAGCAGCAGCAGCAGCAAAGAGCTGCGGAGGCCACCCAGCAGTCAGCTCAGCAGCGCGCAGTACAGCAGCAGCAGCAGCAGCAGCAGCAGCAGCAATGCCAGCAGTCTGGTGTTGGGGCCGCTAGGCACCTATGCAAGACGCTGCTGCGGCAGCAGCGGCAGCGACAGCTCAAAGCAACAGCAGCCTCTGCTGTGAGGGCGTCAGTACAGCAGCAGCAGCAGCAACAAGCAGGTTCAGCAGCGCTGTCGCTAACCTAGTAGCCTGACAATTAGCAATGTACAGCATGTACAAGCAACATATGTGGGGGTCATGAGAGCCCTAGCTAGGCATCATGTGTGATTGGCTCCACAACTGACGTATACATATGGCACCATTTACGCAGTGGCACTGCCATTCCCAAATATGACAGGCTACAGCACCTGGGCAGGCCAGTTGCCGCCTGGGTGTGCAGAGGCGCAACATTGTTCTAAAAGGACGATTTTTTTCGGCTCCAGGATCCCGCAGGACCGTGGTAAATGCACAGCTGCCATGGCTAACTACGGTTGTCCCATCCTGGCCCTGGTTGAACTTCAACTAGAACTTCAATTTGGAGAGATGGCTGGGCCTGACAGGTTGCTTCGCTTAAATCAACTTGCAGTGTATCCCAATTTTATGCAAGTGTGGTTGTTTCAAATACTGAGAAGCACGTTTGTGCAGAGCCCGCAGCGTCTTGACGCAAGCCTCCTAACACTGTTGCTGGGCAGCACTGCAGTGGTAACCAACGACTTTGAACGCCTGCTGCTGAATCAGGATGAAGTGTTGAACGGCGGTGCTGATGTGGTGGCACGTTTATATCAATGCCGCAGTAGTACCCCCTACAGACGCCAGGCTGTGATTATCCAGTGAAAAGTCGGTGGGACGGTGGGATAATCGACCCGGTGATTATCCCAGGCTGCAGTGACGGATAATCGATTATCTGCCGGATTCGCTGTTCGCCTTGCGATTATCGCCAGGATAATCGACGGATAGTTGCCGTGGATATTCGTAGCTTACCCATCGGATTATCACTTCGTACCAGGATACCCCAGCACGCTCTGGGCACAGCCAGCAGTACGCCACATGCTTTGTTACACCATTTATGTTTACTGCAATAAGCTGGTCGGCCTCCCAGATACAGCTGTGCTCCAGTAGATGGCGCCATGAACGCCTCAGCTGGCTGTTGTAGCAATCAGTCAGCTGAGATCCAGCAAGATGCTGATGTCATGACCGTGCTATGGTCAGTCATATGCCCATAATTGCACATACCAGCGGCTAAGCAGCATACTCAGAGCAATGACAATGTACCACCATCTACAGCAAGCAGTTGCTGTCCTGCAGCAACACCATCAAGACAATATTCAAGAAAGCAGTTGGACCAGCACCTGAGCAATCGCCTGCAGGCCAGCTGGTCTGCCACACAACCACACAACATAAATAAAAAAACACAACTGTTCTTGCTCTAGCTCATAGATCCGAGTTTGCCTGCATGGCGTGCATCCTTTTGCTGCCTGTCTGCTACGGTCAGCCAGCAAACATTCATCAAAA
>RWJK01000860.1:3799-24226 GCA_004335835.1 Scenedesmus sp. ARA3
GGGGGGGGATGCAAGACTAGCGGCATGGGAGGCTGTGCACTAAAGCGGTAGTGCCAGTAGAAGCCTTGGCTGCAACGTGTCTGCACGTTGTTGTTGTTGTTAAGGCGCATTGCCAGGTTGCATTAATGCATTATTGCATGAGGAGCTACGGAGCGGCGTGTTTGCAGCTGCTGTGCATGCCACGATGCACTTCTGGTGCTTTGTTGCTGCTGCCTCTCACATGCTGCCTGACATGCTGCCCTGCTGCCTGCGCTGCTGCGCTGGCCCCTCAGTACCTGCAGCTGCAGCAGAAGTACCGCGCAGCAGAGCGGCAGCTCAAGGCGCTGGCAGCAGGGCAGCAGCAACAGCAGCAGCCGGCTAGCGACAGCAGCGAGGGCGGCAGCCCGCCAGCCAGGCCTGACGTGGCTGCTGCACAGGACGCCTCGCCACACCAGCAGCAGCAGCAGCAGCGCGCGGCAACCGGCAAGCGCGCTGGGACTGCTGCTGCTGCTGCTGCTGCTGCTGCTGTCAGCGCTGGGGGCGGCGCCAGCTGGCCTGCGCTGTGTGCTGAGCTGGAGGGGGAGGCTGAGGGGCTCAAGGCACAGCTGGCTGAGGCGCGGCGAGCAGCAGACAGCGCCGAGCAGCAGGTGCGTGTGTGGTTGTGGGCAGGGGAGGGGGCACGCCCTGGTGTGTGCTGCATGAAGATGTGTATGTATGTATGTATGTATGTGTACGTGTATATGTGCTGGTTGAGGTATTTTGTCTCAGGGAATGCAGGGCATGGTGCAGTGCTGGCATGCAAAGCACGTACTGGGCAGTCACAGCAGGTCAACAGCATCTGCGCAAGCTGACCCACATGCGCCACAATTCACACCCGCCTGCACTGCCTTCTGCCCACTGCCACCCCCCACCCATCCACCAGGTGGCTCAACTCACAGCGCAGCTGCAGCAGCAGCAGCAGCAGCAGCAGCAGCCGGGCCACCTTGAGGGGCTGCTGCTGCCGCCCGGGCAGCTGCCCCCCGCGCCCTACCTGCTGTCGCTGGCTGAGGAGGCAGCAGCACGCGAGGCGGGCCGCTGGCAGCCGCAGCTGGCAGCACTGCAGGAGGTGCGGGGTGCAGCAGGGCGCACTACTCCAGCATTGCTTCAGCTGCAGGAGCAGCAATGCTGAAGTTCTGACTAGCTTGCTGCATGCATGCTTTGTAGCCGGCCGTAGCTAGCCGCACTACAGGAGGTGCGCGGCACGGCTTGCTTGCTTGCAGCATGCATGCTGTGTGGCGAGCGGCACTGGTGAACCGCAGGTTGGGCTGATGCAGGCAGCAACATGTGTGCTGCCGCTTTACCTCAATAGTGCACTTGCAGCTTGACTGCTTGGCTGATACTGTCTCACAACATCTGCTGTCTCGTGCCGCCTTCTTCTTCCTCCCTCTTGCCCTGTCTGCCGCAGATGCTGGCGGCCTCTCAGGCTGAGACGGCTGCGCTGTCACAGGAGCTGGCCCTGGCACGCGCTGGCAGCAGCAGCAGCAGCAGCCCCAGCCTGGCAGCGTTCCAGGCACTGGAGGCAAAGATTGCGGGGCTGGAGGCGGCAGCAGCAGCGCAGCGGCAGCAGCAGCAGGCGCAGCAGCAGCAAAAGCAGCAGCAGCAGCTGGCGGCACTGCTGGCGGGGCTTAACTCAGCAGGGGCTGGCAGCACTGCTGCTGCTGCTGGCCTGGCCCCACTGCTGGCTGGGCTGCCTGGTGGTGAACTAGTTGCAGCGCTGAGTCAGCAGTATGAGGCTGCACTGGCGGCCAAGGCTGCTGAGCTGGAAGGGTTTAGGGGTCAGCTGGATGGGCTGCTGGGGGCGGCACGGCAGCTGCAGCAGCAGCGGGCGGCGGGGGACGCAGGCGGCACAGCAGTGCAGCAGCACTAGGCAGGCGCATGAGCTGCAGACGCCTGCACAGCTCATGTGCTGCTGAGTTTGCTGCTCTTGCTTGATGCTTGATGCTTGTCGCTGCTGCTTTTGCTTGATGCTTGATGCTTGCTGCTGCTGTTGCGCTATGTGCATGCTTCCCGGCGCTATGATGGATAGGCCGGAAGTCTGTGCATCTGTTACATTTGACTGCTGCACAGCAGACGTGCAGCCAACTGGTGAACTCATTTCGTATGCATGGATTGATCTCTCGTACAGCTTCTGCGCTTGTACTGCTGCAACACTCACGTCATTAGTATCAAGGAGGCCACACTCCTCTATCCAAACGCTGGCATGTCCAGCGGCTGTCAATTCGACATGGTCTTGTCCCATGGTCTTGTTTGCTGTATTCTTTGTTTACTGCTGTCAGTGTTCTACGCTGATGAATGGTCCAGCAATCCTGATTTCAGGCACAGCCGCTATGATGCTGCACCTTGCCTTCACATTGCTGTAGGCACATCTGGCTTGCACTTTTTGCAGATGTTTTTGTTTGTAGCAACTACTGTCAACCTGTCATAGCCTGGCTGCAAGGCCAGGCAGGACTTGCTGGCATGCTGTACAAGGCCTGTAGTGCCATGAGCAGTGGTGATGGTCAGATGTGCAGCAACAGCTGCAGGCAGGTGCACAAGGCGATCACATGGTCAACACAACTCCCTGGTTGGTCGAATGCTGTTCCATGTGCCGTAAAGGTCCTGTGCTCAGCACCGACAGTGTCGAATGGCAGGCTGCCAATGCCCGCATGTGATCCCCACGGCGTCCATGTGCAGTTACTTGGCCGGTCAATCAAGCACACCAGTGCATCTGTTTCAACTCGTCATTTCAATATCACCGTACCAGCACGTCGTCAACAGGCTAAGGCAGTTACGGCCCAACCAACCCTTCGTACGTGGTTTCGTCGTGAATGCACCTGCGTGCTCTAAGACAAACAAAAAACAAGCACGAGTGCATTGTCTAAATGCCTTGTTGTCGATCATTCAAATCCCTGCAGTAGAAGGCTGTGAACACACAACAGTAGCAGTAGCCTGTCAGCACAAGACAGCACGTCCTCAACTCCTCCCCAACAGCACGCTTCCACAGCCATGCGACACACCAAGATGTTAGCGGTCCAGACTGGCGGCAGGCTGCTGCTGCAGGCTGCCAGCAGCAACGGTCTGCTGCCTGAGGGCGGGGAGCTCAGCCAGCAGCAGCGGCTGCTGTTTGGCGGCATCAGCGTGGGCCTGACTGTGCTGGCTGGCCTCATGAGCGGCCTCACGCTGGGCCTGATGAGCCTGGACGCAGGTGGGGGGGCAGGGGAGGGGGGACGGGTGCAGTGCAGTTGAGTGAGGGGTGACTGCGTGCACTGTCTGTTCACAGCATGTGTACTGTGTGCATGCATTTGCAGCTGCAGCATGCATCTTGCGTACTAAAGGCAGATTATGTGAGCAAACGTAAAGGCATGAGCTGGTAGTTCTAACTGCGAATGGCAGTTGGCTGCACAGAATATTCTGTACTGCAGCATGAGCATATCCTGCTGCTGCTGCTGCTGCTGCTGCCTGCTGCTGCTGCTGCAGTGGAGCTGGAGGTGCTGAAGCGCAGCGGCAGCAGCAGGGAGAAGCAGTACGCGGCAGCCATAGCGCCCCTCATACAGAACACACACTTCCTGCTGGTGAGCGGCAGGCGTGGTGTATGCGCTGCATGGCGCGCAGTACGGTTGCTTAGCATGGTTGAAACATAAAGCAGTGCAGCACAGCAAGTGTGTCTGGTGCAGTTGGTGCAGCCGCAGCAGCAAGCATTGCAAGCGCACAACACCGCACAACAGCATGCATGCCCGGCGCTGCCTCAAACGGCCGTAGCACCTACCAGCAGCAGAGCCGCCTGCGGATCACAGCTGCCACCATGCTGCCTTCCCTGCTGCTGGCGCGTGGCGTGCAGGTGACGCTGCTGCTGTGCAACGCGTGTGCCATGGAGGCGCTGCCGCTGTTCCTTGACACGCTCACCGACCCAGCCACAGCCATCCTGGTGTCGGTCACTGCGGTGCTGGTGTTCGGGGAGGTGCTGCCACAGGCGGTGTGCAGCAGGTGGGAGGGCACGCCGCAGACACAGCGGCTCCGCTGCTGGTGTGAACAGCAGCTGATTGCGGTCCAACCAGCAGCACAGCTGCCAAGTGTGCGCAGCAAGTGCGGCGAGGCAGCAAGGCTAGACGCTGCAGCGGTCACACTGCTGCGCCAGTCAGGCGGCAGCAGCTGGCAGTGATGCTTGGGGCAGGCTGTTGTTGCGATTATACAGCAGCAGGCCCGGCATCCAGCAGCGCACAACAGCTACCCAGGCGCTGGAGGCAGACATGCAGCAGGCATGCTAGCTGCAGGCAGCACAGCAGCAGGCCCTCCTGCACACGTTGCCTGTGCTGCACACATGCTACACCACTCTCCACACACAGCGCTCTATGCCGCACTCACCCACCCCTCTCCCAGGTACGGGCTAGCCATCGGCTACTACTGCTCCTGGCTGGTGCGTGCCCTCATGGCTGCCACCAGCCCCATCAGCTGGCCCCTGGGCAGGCTGCTGGACTGGATGCTGGGGGCACAGCACACCGCACTGTACAGGTGAGGGGGTGGTGATGGGCTGGCACGTGTATTTGGCAGCATTGGTGCAGCAGCGGCAGCTGGTCTGGCGCTGGTGCTGCAGATGGACATGCATCACACTCTTATGCAACGGCGATGCCAACAACACCTGCTGGACGCTGCTGTGCTGTTCATGGGTTTCAACAATGACACTGCACTTCTGTGCGCTGAGGATTCTTGTTGCTGCTGCCGCTGCTGCCGCTGCCGCCAGGCGTGGCCAGCTCAAGGCGCTGGTTGACATCCACGCCGCTGACGAGGGCCTGGGGGGCCCCCTGCTGGCTGATGAGATCAAGGTCATGGTGGGGGCGCTGGACCTCACACACAAGACGGCAGCCACGTGAGTTCAGGCACCATGCTGATGCTGTACCTGTGACAAAGCAACTGTGCCAGGGGCTGCTGCTGGTTGCCGTCAGCAGAGAGTTTGCATGTTGCGTGTAAGCATCAGCTGTGCAAGTTTCCTACGCCTTGCTGTGCCTGATGGCCCCAAGCACTGGAGGTCATGGTGGGGGCCCTGGACCCGACACACAAGACGGCAGCCACATGAGCTGAATAGTTTTCCTTGGCTCGCCATGGCCTGTCAGTGTGTGTGCGTGATGCGTGGCGTGCATCAGGTGCAGCTGCACTCCTGCACTGGCCGGCGCGCTGGGCCTGACACGTAAGACGGCAGCCACGTGAGCGGCCGGCTGACTGGTTGCTGGCAGGGCGTTGCTTGAGTGGCCTGCTTGCTGAGGCAGCAAGTAAATTGCTTTATTTCACATATTATATCACATATATACACCTGTGTATCAGAAAATTTCCAGGCAGCTGTTGGATGCTGAAGACAGGACCGCAAATGCTGCCCCTGCTGCCCCCGCTGCCCCGCTGCAGCTCCATGACGCCGCTGGCCAAGGTGCTGATGCTGCCTGCTGAGGCGCGGTACGACGCGGCGCTGCTGGCGCAGGTGCTGGACAGCGGGCACAGCAGGTGGGGACGTTTGGTGACGTGCTGCGCACCAGTGCTTGCAGGCGACGGTGTTGTTTGCCGGCAGTGGGGGCGGCTGCGTGGCTGGTGGTGCATGCAGGGCGCTGGCATGCTGCAACCAGCCTCACGGACACATGGAGACGCATACTGCATCTGGCTTCTATTCTGGCAGCGGTCGAATGTGCTGGTCCTGTTGCTATAAAAAGCATGGTTGTTTTCCTGCATGCAAACGCATCCGTTGCTGCCTGCATGCTGCTGCCTGCCCTGCAGGCTGCCAGTCTTCACTGGTGGTGACAGGCGGTCCATTGTGGGGCTGGTGCTGGTGAAGGACCTGCTGAGGCACAGCCCTGATGGCAGCGTGGCCCTGGGGCAGCTGCAGATGCGGCCACTGCCACGGTGGGGGGGGGGGATGGAGGAGGGGGTGCTGCTGTGGTGGTGTGCCGGTGCGAGCTAAAGCACGCCCATTTGCTGCAAGGCTGGGGCGTGGAGGTACAGCTGTGGCTGCGCTAGCAGGAATCGGGGTGTCAAGGAGCAGCAGCAGTTTGCTGCTGTAGTTGCGCCCGTCACTGTCTGTGATGCATGCTTCCGTGAGCTTTGTGTGCGTGCTGCGTGGCAGCAACCGCCTGCACTGCCTGGAACTCTGCCCACACCTGAAGAAGTCTGCCCACACCTCCCGTGCTGCTGCGCACCTCCCCCCCCCTCCCCCCCGTCCCTGCAGGGTGCCTGCTGACACGCCCATGTACGACATGTTCAAGCTCTTCCAGACGGGCCGCAGCCACATGGTGCTGCTCACGCAACCACCGGCAGCACCAGCAGCAGCAGATGGTCAACACCCAGCAGCAGCAGCGGGGGGTGCGCCCTTCAGCCCCCGGCCTGCGCTGCTTGGGTGTGGTGACGCGAGTGGGGTGCCGCTGGGCATCATCACCATTGAGGACGTGATCGAGGAGCTCATGCAGACGGAGATAGGTGCGCGCGCATATCGTCGTTGTCATGTCATGTTAGCAATCAAGCCATTGCAACGTCGCCTTCAGTTACATCGCTGTCAGTTGTTACAAATCTCTGTTGGGTGCATGCTGTGCCGTTGCTGTTCCTGCACTCAATGCAAGCCGTGTGACGCCTGCCAGGGGTGGGTGCGTGCCAGAGCTGCTGTTGAGGCATGCCTTGGGTTCTTGCCGTTGCCATCCGCGTGTTGCTGCTGCGCTTTCTACCTTGAAACTACCACTTCTCTCCATCTGGTTGCAGTCGATGAGACGGACCTGTTTGTGGACAACGAGCAGAGCATCAGCGTCAACGCCAGCAGCATGATGCAGGGCCTGCCCGCTCAGCTGCGCTCCGCACTGGCGCAGCAGCACCACCACACCCACAATCAGCAGCACCAGCAGCACTCAGCATCGCTCGCAGGCGCAGCAGATGCCGGTGCGCCGGTGTCTGCTGCTGCTGCCGCTGCTGCTGTGAGCACGATGCGCAAGCTGGTGAGGAAGGTCAGCAGCAGGTCACGCGAGCACGGCAGCAGCGGCGGCGGCGCTGCCAGCACACCCAGTGCAGCGCTGGCGCCTGGGGGCGACTTTGGCGGTGCTGCTGCTGCTGCTCGTGTCAGTGATAGCAGCGTGCAGGCGTCCAGCCACGACAACGACCACACTCAGCCACTGCTGAGCCATGACAGGTCGTGACCTGCAAGATGTTGGTGTTGTTTGCAGTGCTTGATGTCGCAGTGCAGCAGGATGTGCCGCCGCAATGACCCATCCCGCAAGCCCTTGTGCCGTGGCGCATGGCGTGGATGGCGAGCAGACATTTTTGCAGGCGCAGACAAGTGCCAATTTCTTCCAGGCATCGGTATACGCCTGTTGCTAGGCGGCATGCTGCGTGCCTCACTCCTTTGCATGCGCATGCATGCAGCTGTAGCTGCTGTCCACCTGGGCTGGCTCTTGGCGTTGCTTTCCACTGCACCGAAATCAAACATCCAAAGCTAGGACTACTGGTAGTAGTGTGACAGTGTGTGACAATGCGTGCACTGGGCAGTCTGAACAAGAATTAAGCTTCAGAACTCAAAGCCCTGGGCATGCTGTTTTTGCTTGGCATTAGCCTAGAGAGAGGAGTAGTTACATGCAGGTCCTGGCACCATCTTGGATGGTATGAGCTATTAGGTGTGAACGCATGGTCTGAGACCAGAAATTGGCATTGGGCTAGCAATGCTGTGATTCATCGCTGGTCTAGTGCACAGCATGTTGCAAGGTTCGATTGCTATGAACTGGCTGTTGTTGCACATATCTTCCAGTAATGATGTATCTAGAGGCATCAGCGTTTCCTGCTTCTGCTGCTGTTGTGCCAGGCATGCTGTTGGTGCAAGCATTCATGTCGACAGCACAGCCTGAGGTCATCTCCTGCCCCATCACGGCAGCTCTGCGCCTGGCCAGCTGCTGTGCTCGTGGTCCACGACATCCAGCCAGAAGTTGACAGCACCCGCCAGGCCCTGCGGCGTTAGCAGCAGTGACCTCATATGCCTAGCAGGTGTGTTGTAGTGCAGTTCTGTGCTTGCAGGACGTGCAACGCTGGCAGCATGCGCTGGCAGCAATCATGCATGGCTGCCGCACAAACCATAGATGCCAGGTGACCATGCTCCGCGGTCAGCACGTGATTGACTGCCGTACCACGACCCGCAAAATGCAAATACTCCGTTTACAACCCCCAAGCGCCGCCCTGCCCCGCACCTCGTACAGGCTGGCGGGCCTGTCAGGCACTTCAGCCAGCTGCTCCCAGTGCCGCGCCGCGTGCAGCGCAAACGCCTGCGCGGCGCTCAGCCAGCGCGCCTCCCCAGTGGCCCTTGCCAGCGCCAGCAGCGCGTAGCCGTTGCCGCAGATGCCGTGGCACAGCCCCACGCCCTGCACATGGTTAGGTGCAGTTGGCAGCAGCAGCCACAGGGACGTACACACGAATATGTGAGTGGCGCAACTCCTGCAAGCAGCTCTGCTGTAGATTGACATCATTGATGTAAAAATGCCAAAAGCTACTCGGTTAGCGTGCGCAGGGGCTGCTCACCATGTGCCGGTTGCTGTGCAAGGCTGTCAACTGCATCAGGTTCAGCTTCAGGCCTGAACGCACCTGTACGCTGCAACCCTGCACCCAACTGGCCAGCAGCCATGTGCCCCGGCCCACCTTTTTGAGCAGCCCCCGCCTCCAGATGTCCTCGCCTGCTGCTGCCGCTGCTGCGCTGTACCTGCCTCCAGGGTCGCCCAGCACGTCAGCCGCCTTGAGCATGGCCGGCACGTAGCCCGCTGCACCGTGGCACCATGCCACACGCCTGTAGCAGCAGCCAGACATACACGCAAGCCGGACACTTCAACGCCGTGCGCAGCACCAGCTGGCGCCAGAAGAGTGCACAGCAACATACGCCCTGCAGGGGCATGCAGCGCATACCCAGCAGCAGCAGCAGCAGCACAACAGGCGAAGGACAACCAACCAGCCAGCCTGATGCAGCACGCCCCACCCATTGCGACGCGCACTCACACGTCCTGTGTGTCGCCCAGCTTTGTGGGCAGGTTGCCGCTTGGCAGCGCAGCAGCAGCCAGTGCATCAACAGCTTGCCGCAGCGCCGCGCTGTACATGCCTGCTGCCCCCGCCTGCCTGTCCAGCTGCTGCACCTGGGGCATGCAGTGCAGCAGCACGTACACGATGCCGCACAGCCCTGCACACACGCCCCCAGCACACACATGCACAGCAGGGTCAAGGCAGCAGAGCAGAGCGCTGCATGCGATGTCATGCAGTACACGTAACAAAGCCACCTGCAACAACAGCAACAACAGCAGGCTCAAGCCCCTGTACAGCTTGTAGTGTGTAGGCATGCTGCGCACACGCGCCACCCAAGGGGCCCCCCAGGCATTTGCTATGCATGCAGGCTCCTCACCGTGTGCCGCCCCCAGGTAGCGCTTGCCGTGCCAGCTGTACATTAGGCCCCACCCGCCGCTGCTGCTGCCTGGCGCTGCGTACTGTTGCACTGCCGTGCCCTGCTCCTGCTGCAGCCGTGCCGCCCCTTGCATGCCCTCATCAAGCAGTGATCGCACCACCTCCTGCAGCACACCCGCGCAGCACAACCAGCAGCTGTCGACTAAGCTTGGGCAAGGCCCATGAGGCATGGCGAACGCGTGTGGCAAAGCAAATGATATCCTCCAGCCCTGCACCAGAGAAATTGCTGCCCAGTTACACCACATCCTCCTCTGTCAGCTCTGTTGTGGCCAGCGCTGCTGTGCTGCTGCTGTGCTGCTGCTGCTGCTGCTGCTGCTGTGCTGCTGCTGCTGCGCCTCACCAGCATCAGGCTGCTGCTGACAGCGCCCGCCCCCAGCTGCCCCCGCAGCCAGGCCAGGCTGTACAGGTAGCCGGCACGCCCGTACAGCAGCTCACACTCGCCCTCAGGCAGCACGCCGCACACACGCGACTGCCACAGCGCCTCAACCTCCTGCCAGCAGTTGTAAAACAGCAGCAGCAGCAGCAGCAGCAGCAGGCGTGTGAGGCGCCGGGTAGCAAGTGCATTGCATGACGTTCATAAGCCGCACACAACACTTCACAGCACCACACCTCAACAGCTGTAGGGCAGCAAATCACATGCAGGCGGTGACGCAGGTCACAGCATGTTGGTTTGGCAGCCGCCGCGCACCCGTATCTTTGCGTCCTTGGTGTCATGCTCGCCCTGCATGTGTGCCAGCAGCGCCTGCGCAGCCAGCAGGCCACTGGCGCCCTCCAGGAAGGTCACCTGCGGCAGCAGCAGCAGAAGCACACGTTGCACCCGGCGCAGAGCAGAAGAGCAGGTGTCCATCCATACAGACGCATCCCTGACATTCAACTGTTGGCACGGCAGGTAGCCGTGTGTCTGCAGGGCGCAGCTTTCAGCCTTGGCATGCTGCTTGGTGTGACTAACACGGCAGTACCTGTGCTGGCTGCTGCTGCGCCAGCCGTTAGCCAGCATCATATCATCATGCGCCGCCGCTGCCCTCTTTCTCACCCGCTTGCTGGCCATGAGCTTGTCTGCCTCAGCCAGCAGCCCCGCAGCGATGCCCAGGCTGTGGCCCACGCTGTGCTTGCGCAGGTAGGCGCCGTGCGCGTAGCTGGCAGCAGGCGGCAGCAGGGCAGCGGTAATGTTAAAAGAGCGCAGCAGCAGCAGCAGCAGCAGCAAGCCTGGGCAGGTAGCGCAGGTGGTGGTGTGCCTGACATGCAACACCAGCGATAGGGTGCAGTTGCAGCGCCTGTGCTGCAACTGCACAAGATACACACGCACGGGCATGCTGCCAGTACTTTGCGGCTTCTACTGCTGCTGCTGCTGCTGCTGCTGCTGCTGCTGCCTGCCCCACCTGAAGCCGCGCTGCACCTGCTGCGCCATGCGCAGGTAGGTCAGCGCGATGCCGCCCAGCCCCACATAGATGCCGCCACCAGCGACATCCCTGTGCTGCAGCGCTGCTGCCTTCACCTCCTGAACAAGTACATCATGTACAGAACAATGAGGAAAGTTAGCTAACGAGGCGGCATAGACGTGTGCTGCTGGCACAGCTAAACTAGTGCAAGACTTGGGCAGAACAGCACTGCTGCTGAGCAGCACCATCTGGCAGTAGCCTGGTGAAACACTGATGTGCAGCGTTGCCCAGCTGCAAGCAGTGCAAGCCAATGTTCAACATGCATCCAGTGCTGAAAGAGCATCGTGGTTGAACTTGTGCACCTGGCTTCATGGGTCAAGCTGTCCCGCCCTGCTTACTTTCAGTGCCACGGCAGCTGCCTTCAGGATCTCGCGAACCACCGGGGGATCGTTAGGAGCGGCTAGTTGCAGCGTGTTCTCAAAGTATCTGTCCGCCATGGCACCCACAGCTGCTGCTATACTTGACTCGGACAGTCTCCGAGACCCTCCGTTGCTGTACAGACAAGGACGCTTTACCAGACTTCGTGAAACTATTAACTGCATTAAACTCATTCAACATGCGAATGGCAGCGCGGCAGCTTAGGCGATAGATTCAGCTGCGAGTGCCTAGGGTTCTTCCTGCAGGAAGCCACAGGTCCTGTGTTGTTGCCAGATATCATGCTGCCAGCAGCGAGGGCACGAACTGCAGTTCACTGGAACCCTTGTGAAATGTCCTCTTTTTGATTGGATGTTTCAGAGGCGCGCTGTGCAGCACTAGCCTGCTCCGTGGCTGGCTGTTGCCGCAAGACACACTGTGACCGCTGTACAGCGTGTGAGATGCATATGCATTGCCTTTGACCTGGTTGCAGCATGAGTATTGTATGATGGTCATTTAAGGCAAATTCTGCGTGTCTAGAGAGCAGAGCATGCGCAGTTGGCTCCCATCATGGTTGCGGTGCCTGTCGCATTGACACAGGAACACATTTGACAGCAGGAACCTGTATGCATGCACACCGGTCGATTACAACCGTTGTTGTGCCTGGTCCGGGACGTCAGCTGCTGATGTGGCGACGGACGTTGCCATAGATGGATTGGGCCACGATACATTGTGCCAGTGCATCCCTCAGTGTGCTCTATGCCTTTAGTATCCTGTTGAGTCAAGAACCACAACTGCTGAATGTGTGCATAGCATGATAGCGTCACCCTGTAAGATGAATCTGTAGTTGCATGTCGTATGCACCCCTTGCCAGTGAAGTGCAGATCTACGGCTGCTGTGCTGCATAACACCTTACTGCACATGCATGTGCACCAGCCTGGCGTCATGATGCGCACGAGACACTGACGTGCCCAGCAGGAGTGGATAAACAAACCAGAAAGTGCCACTAAATACAAGTGACGATTTTGCCTGCTTAGCGGCATCCTCTTACCTCCGCATTGCAGTGCAACGTGCAGCTGCTTTCAAACCAATTTGAACTGTGTCACAACATTGTCTTACCTTCTCCTGTATCTGAGCCTAGTTCACCGTTTAGCAGCGCTAAAGTTTTATTTTTTTGCCCTACGTTTGGCTGTTCACCGTTTGACTCGCACCCTATTCTGCGGCAGTTGTCCGTGTACTCAGCACCAGCAAGTCGCGTTCTGTCTGTCTGGGCCGAAGCATTGCCTACCATTGCACCGCAAAGTGCTTTTGTTGTTGCAGTATCGCACGCAAGTGCTGCCTGCGACTAGCAATTCAGCATGAGCGTTCCGCAGCAGAGCCCAGCACTGCCTTGGGGCTCAGGGCAGCAGGCAGCCCAGGTTAAGCAGGAGCCCTCGGTCGTAGCAGACGATGTGCATGCAGTTAGCATAGACCAGCTCGGCCTGACTATAGGGGACAGGATCGAGGTAGGCTGTGCAGACCTGCTGGCCTGGCTGGCACAGCATGCAGCCAGTGAGAGCTTTTCAGCTGAGGGCATGCGCCTCCTGCAGGTCAAGTGGCAGGTGCAGCCAGACGAGGGAGACCCCATCGAGCGGGTGAGCGCTGCCTGCTGTTCTCTGCTGCCCGGCTGCGCCTGCTGTCCCTTGTGCTGCTGCAACCGCTGATCTGCTCATGCAAAACTGTGCAGCGTGCATGCACTCTGCTCAGCAGTCTACATCTACTCAGTATGCAGGGTGCACTGGGCAGGTGCACATAATGTAGTGCCAGCAGCTAGTTCACACATGTAGAGCTCAAGCAGTCCTATGTTTGTTTGCAACAGGCAAGGTGTAGCTGACTCGTGCGGTATGCCGCGCTCTTTGTGTGCTGCAGTGGTGGGGCGCCAGCATCACAGCAGCAGAGCCTACAGCAAGCAGCGGCACGCCAGCATACAGCATCAGGTAGGTGCTGCTGCTGCAGGACCATACTATGTGCTGGACGGCAGCATGCCTTTGCAGGAAAACATGCAGGACAGACTTTTGTAGCGCTTGTGCATGCCCAAGCAAGGCCGGCACTCAAACCCTAGTCAAACTATGGTCAACATCCTTGGACACCATGCAGACACTGGAATTTCAGTGAAAACGCAGCTGAAAGCTGTTCATCATGCACCCTGCATCACCGTGGGGCGAAGCACAGCTCAGCTTCGAGCAGCTTGCGGATCGCAGCAGGCCCTGTAGCTGCATCGCGATGGCTGATGAGCCTGTGCCTCCCCGCCTACCCATCTGCCCACCCACCCACCTGACTTCCTGCCTGCTTGCTGCTGTCTTGTGCTGACCTGCTGCTGGGGTTGCGTGATGCGCGCCTGCATCCCCGCCCACTCCTCTCGTCACATGCCAACCCCCACACTCACAACCGTTGCCGGGTGTTGCTGCCCTGCCAGGTACGACACCTGGCCCGAGTGCGACTTCAACGAGGAGGAGCAGGCAGAGGTGGCGCTGCTGAACACACGTGAGCGGCTGACTGATGGCTGAGAGCCGCAGCCGTTGTGTTGTGTAAGCTAGGTGCTTGGAACACAGCACATGCCGGCAGTGGCAGCAGCAGCCACAGCCACTGGCATTAGCGGCCAGCACCCATGCAGCTGCCAGGCTCACAGTCATGACTCAGCATGATGCTGATATGATGCTGGCTGCTGCTCAGCTTTCCTGCAAGCCTAGTGTGTGTTGTATGTTGAACCTGCTATCCTGCCATGCTGCATTGCCTCCATCTTCTGGCTGACCTGCTGTTTCTTGCCTCTGCCCTGTCGTTGCATCATGCCGCCACGCCCCCCGCCTGCTCCTGCCCCCACCAGACCGGCTGCTGGACCTGCGCCAGCAGGAGGTGATGGCGTGGCGGCGTGAGGGCGACGGCTACGAGCCAGCAGACACCGACTCAGAGGAGGAGGAGGAGGGCGAGGGCATGGCGGCAGATGATGAGGATGAGGCGCTGGCTGAGGGAGCTGAGGGCCGCTCCTTCACCGTGGCGGAGCTGGCTGCAGGGTGAGGCCGGAAAGAGCGTTGGCTGGGGGCTTGGGGTATGCGGGGGCATGTTGCGCTGGTCAGGAGCGCATGAGGGCAGCATTGAAGTCATTATTGCAGTGCAAGGCAACTGGGTGCTGCGGTGATACATGCCTTGCACGCTTCCCTTTTGCCACTTAGCATGCCAATGCCTGTGCTTATTTCGCCTGCCTGCCCGCCGTGTCTGTTGCTGCCGCGCAGCATCAGTGACGCTGACGTGAGCGCTGAGGAGGCGCGGCTGGCGGCCGCCCCGCAGCACGTGGCGGCGGGCTACAAGGAGTTCATGGACAACCTCAAGTGAGTGGCGGTGGGGGTGCGGCTGCTGCTGGGGCCTGAGCACTGTTGCATGCATGTGTTTGACAGCTGGCTGTGCTCGCCGGTAGGCATCTGATGCAGGTGCCTGGCCAGCTTAGGCCAGCATGCAGTGCAGTGTTGCTATGCTCTCGCCTGCGTGCTAAGTTTGCGCACTGTGCCCTGCACTCACCCGCTGCAGGCAGTACATACTGGCCAAGGCCAGCCAGGCGCAGGGCGAGGGCGGCGGCGAGCTGCTGATCACTGCCGCTGACGTGGCTGACTTCAAGGCCATGATGATGACGCAGGCGGCGGCTGGGCGGGGCAGGGTGCACCGCGCGGCATGAGCGGCGCGGAGTTTTGCTGCCGTGGTTGTGGCACTACCTGGCTGTGCCAGCGCTGTGAAGTGGGTGCGGCAGTGGATGCTGAAGGTGGCATCATCTCTAGCGCAGGCATGCATGGCCGCACGGCTGGCTCGTGCATGTGTTGAGTGGCTCGTGCATGTGTTGAGTGGCTCGTGCATGTGTTGAGTGGCTCGTGCATGTGTTGAGTGGCTCGTGCATGTGTTGAGTGGCTCGTGCATGTGTTGAGTGGCTCGTGCATGTGTTGAGTGGCTCGTGCATGTGTTGAGTGGCGAGTCCAGGCCAGTGTATCATATGCGTGTAGGAATGACGTGCTGCCATTTTCAACAGGCACATGCCGTAGATTACTGCTGCGTCATTGGTAGCAGTGGGATGGTGTACCATACTTGCTGTAGGTAGCAGTGCATTCTGCGATAGGTAGGCCACATGCATGCAAGATGTTGTGTTCATTGTGTTCATTGCATGTTGTTTAACAGGTCCAGTAGGTGCATGTGCTCTCAGTTGGGTGAATCCTTTGTTGCCGCTTGTCTTGCCTTTTTACATTGCATCAGCAGCGATGTGACGGCAGATATGGATGTGGCACACTGAGCTTGTCAGGTGCAGCTTCGCTCTCATGCCTTGCAGGTCATGTTGCTGCCCAACAACTGAATGGTGAATGGGTGTCGATCCAAAAACGAGGAAATGGGCACTTATCTTGTGTTTCTATTGCAATTTCGCCACCTGATGGCATCTCTGTGCAGCTGTGCACTTCATGCTGCAGTTCCTGCCAGGCTGGGAGAACACTTGTAACATTCTTAAAGCAGCCTCAAGCACGCCTCCTGTTGTGCGAACAAAGGCAAATCGTGGCTTATAAATCTCAAACATAGTTAAACGTGGATCCAAAACACTTCTATCGGGTGTGTTGTTGCCACCCTTAGGCCAATGTCTGCTGTAGAGGTCAGGGCCCTGCCAGGGCGGGGCAGAGGCCTGGTCACCACTCGACAGGTTGAAGCCGGAGAAGCCGTTCTAGTGGAGGAGCCGCTGCTGCTGACCGTAAGTCAGGAAGCAAAGGACAACGCCTGCGCCCACTGCTTGTGCTGGCTGGAGCGCTGCACAGGCAAGAGCTTCTGCAATTTTGCTACGACGTTTGCAATTTGTAGTTTGAGTTCGATCGCCTCAGTTTGTTGCTGTGCCCTTAGCCTGCGCTTGCGTTCCTCCTGCAGGTGCAGTCAGGTGTCAGGCCTGCCACCAGGCAGCTTTCTGCTCCCCTCAGTGCCAGCAGCAGGCTGCAGCGAAGCCGTGGGTGCATGCGGATGCCACCTGCAGGTGAGGCGCGCTGCTGATGTACTACAGCCCAATTGGCAGCGTGCCACATTGAATCAAAGAAGAGCAGTACAGCCGTAGCAGTGGCAGCAGCAGCAACAGGGGCAGCCAGTGTGGAGAGTAACAGCAACAGCGATAGTGCCATTTTGCCCTCCAATACTCAGAGCATATGCGCCTGGCCTGTATGGAAAAGCAGTTCACGGAAGCCGGGCCCGTGCAGGCAGGGGCTGCTGCAGTGGCACCGCTGCCAGAAGGACTTTGCGCTGCCCTTCCGCACGAGAGCCAGCCCACCTGCTGTGCTTTGCGCAATTTATACAAAAGCACGTGTCACTTGTGGTTCATCAACCTCACGTCCAGACATGTGGTGCCGCTGCCCTGCCGCCCTGCCAGGGCCTACGCGCAGCTGCCGCTGCTGCTGCCGGGTGACGCGGAGGGCCAGGCCAGCCTCAGGTTCCTCATCCAGGCGGCGGGGCTCAAGCACAGCAGCGGTGCCGCCAATAGCAGCAGCGCTGCAAGCAGCTGCAGCGTAGGCGGGCATGAGCAGCTGTCAGGTGCGGAGGCAGCAGTACTTCCCTGCAGGTGGCAGCTGAAGCGGGCTCACAGCAGCATTGTGACACTCCCATGTTGTGTGGTGCTGCTTTGTGTTGTACGCCAGTGTAGCTAGGCCGCCCATCTTCTGCAATATAGAGCTTACTGCTGTGTGGCTACCAGGTAGTGCTCCATGTTGCAGCAGGTAGCCTAATGCTGATGCAGCCGTGGCTATGTGATCCTACTCATGCATGCTGCTAGGGCAAACAACACATGTGCTGCTGCTGCTGCTTCTACTGCTGCTGCCTGTGGTCAGGTTATGCAGCGCTGATGGCGCTGGTGGGTGAGCCCAGCCCGGCAGTGATGGCGCAGGCGGCAGTGCTGCAGCCGGCGCTGTGCCAAGCACTGGGTGGGTGGCGGCGCAGCAGCAGCAGCAGCAGCAGCATGCATGCGGTAGATGCAACGTATTTCCTTGCAGCAAAGTGCTGCCAGCAGCTACGGTGTTTGTATGTCCAGACCTGTGCTATGTCGAGCCAGCCCACATTCCATGCTTCAGCTGCATCACCATGGGGCCGAATACCAAGTCCGCTGCCCCCTCCGTGGCACGCTGAAGAAATGGCTCGGCCCCACAGCACACCCCACCGCACGCCTCGCACCAGGGTGCAGCCCTCACCACGGCTGCCCTCTTTATACACAGGCGCGCAGACAAGCTTGCAGCAATCACTGTCCTCACCAGCAGCACCAGCATGAGGCATCACACTTGCTGGCGTTGCTGTCCCTTATTCAAGCTCATTTTGCCCCTGTGCCCTCCACCCATCCCCACTGCCCGCAGGTGACGCCAGCTGCAGCGTGCTGTCTGTTCAAGAGGCTGCCTCCCTGCTGGCCAAGGAGGCAGCCAACAGCTTTGGGCTGCTGGCGCCACTCGGGCAGCAGGGCAGCGGCGGTGGCACTGCTGCTGGCGGGGATGCTGGTGCCAGGGTGCTGCGGGGTGGTGCGCTGTACCCCACCTGTGCCCTGCTCAACCACGAGTGCCTGCCCAACGTAGCCAGGTGGGGCTGGCGGTGGCGGTGATGGCAGTTGGTGCGACGGAATGAATATGTGTGAGGGTTATGTGAGCAAAAATATTTTGCTTCTAGCGCACACGCGGTCTGGTGATTGACGGCTATTAGTGCGCATCCGCCTGTCAACAAGCCCGTGCTTGCCATGCCTGATGCTTTGCTGCAGGTTTGATGCCCTTGACGCAGCAGTTGACGGCCGTTGGCCGGCACAGTGGCCTGGCCAGCCAGCAGCACACGGCAGCAGCAGCAGCTGTGCCGGCCACGCCAGCAGCACCGCCGTGGTGATGCGTGCGCTGCATGCGCTGCCGCCCGGCAGTGAGGTCACGCTGAGCTACTTCCCGCTGCACTGGGAGCTGAGGGAGCGGCAGGCGCAGGCGCAGCAGGTGGGAGGAAAGGGGAGAGGCTGGGCTGGGCTGGGCTGGAGCAACGGAGTGCAGCTGTACTCAGCAGCGAGGGTGGTGCAGCAGTGGGCGTATATCTGCAGCTTCTGCATGCATCCAGTCACAAGGGCGGCGGTCAGATTGCCTGCTGATGGCGCGTCTGTGGCTGCCGCTGCTAGTTAAGCTGGCAGGTGTGCCTCAGTGCAGCAGTACGTAGCTTGGTGCAGCTACATCTGTGTGACCATACAACTGCTCACTCTCGGCCTGCTGCTGCTGCTGCTGCTGCTGCTGCTGCTGCCGCAGGTGTACGGCTTCACGTGCGGCTGCCCTCGCTGCCAGCTGGAGGCCAGCCCGGAGTGGCAGCAGCAAGCCGATGATGACGAGGACGATGGCAGCGGCTGGGAGACAGACGACGGCGGCGAAGACAGCGAAGCAGCAGCAGGCGATGCAGCAGACGCTGCAGGCAGCAGCAGCGATCACGACATGGAGGAGTCGGAGCACCAGCAGCAGCTGCAGCTGCAGCAGCTGCGTGCCGACATCCAAGCGGCAGCCGTCACTGCCGCAGCAGCAGCAGCCGCAGCCAGCGGCACGCCTCTGCAGCCGCCGGAGCCGCTGGACGCGTCCTACCTGTCGCTGTTCATGCTCAAGTATGTGTGCCCGGTGCAGGGCTGCTTCGGCACCATGGCCGCACTGCGCGGCAGCAACGCGTGTGAGTGCAGCGTGTGTGGCGCGCTGCGCAGCGAGGCGGAGTTCCTGGCCGGCCTGGAGCAGCAGGGCTGAGGGGCTGCAGCAGCAGCAGCACTGCGCAGACAGCTTTGTGGGCAGCCTGCTCTTTGGCTGACACCTCTGGCTGGCTGCCAGCAGCTGGCAGGTGTTGGCAAATTAGCAGCGGCATTTTTTTAGACGTTCAAAGCGTTGTCAAGACTGTGTATGTAATCCGATGAAGAAGTATTTGTATTTGTAATCCACAGCAGTATGCCGCAGCAGCATGTGGGCTGGGGTGGCTACGCCTGCTGGCCTGCAAGGGCACCACAGCAGTACTGCTGGGGTGTGCTGAGCAGTACAGGTTTGTCATGACAAGGCTGATTACCCAGCATCCGGTAGGACAAGATACAACCTGTAGCCTATTTCAGCTGAAAGGAGGCCGTGAACCTGCTAGTATACTACTTCCAGACAGGCTTGCTCAAGCAGCCAGGCTGCACACAAACTTTGAGTCCGCCTACACCAGCAACGCGCCAGCTGATCGTAAAAACCATATGTTCAATATCAGCTGCTTGACTCGCTATTGCCTTTGTGCGTCTTTGGAACTGGGTAGTCGCTGCAGAGTCACTTGACCTTCAAGCGACTGTCGCGGAGCGAGATCTTGGCGTAACAGCCGCGGCAGCTTGCCAGCACAGCTCAGCCGACGATGCTGGCTGTGCTGGGCCGGAGGGCAGCGGCAGCAGCGGGGCTGCTCCCTGGCCTGGCTCAGCAGGCCGGGCGATGCATCAACACCAGCCAGCCTGCTGCCGACCTGCGCAACTTTCTAGATGAGGCAGACCCCATGCTTGCAGCACACGGTGAGAAAAGCTGCAGGGCCCTTGCAAACGGTGCAACAGCTGGTTTGGCATGGCAGCAGCAATGCTAGCAGCTGCAGCAGCAGCAGCAGCAGCAGCAGCAACATGGCATTACTATTGGGTGCAGCGCAGGGCAGCATACATGTCAGCAGCAGCTGAGGCCCCGTGCACAGCTGCATGATCAATTCACAGTGCTGATAGGCAGCAGCGCTGGAAGCAACCATGTTATTGTCTGTTGCTGGCATGAGAGAGTGAAAGGATGGCACCAGCTCTTGCATGCGGCCACTTCACGACAACAGTAATGCAGCTGTATGAACATGTTTGTGACTGCTGCTGCTGCTGCCGCCGTGTGCTGGCCAGGGCGTGCGTGGCTGGCCAGGGAGCTGCGCACCAAGAGCTGGGACGACCTGCACAGGCTGTGGTGAGGAAGTGGTGGCAGGCGGGCGGCGCAGCACCTGGAGCAGCAGGCTGCTCGGCATATTTGTTAAGAGCATTGGCACCGTTGCATTACGTGGAAGAGTATAGAGTGCAGGCACCAGCAGCAGCAGCAGCATAGTTCAGCTGGCATAGATATTTCAGCTGCCATGCACGTGTCGACGTCAGCATCAGCGGTCGGCCCCACTGTGCACACACCCACACCCACCC
>RWJK01000862.1:0-135611 GCA_004335835.1 Scenedesmus sp. ARA3
GTGAAGCATGTGAGACGACAGACAAGGTGAGTGTAGGATGTTGGCATTGCTGCCAGGAGACGCGCCAGCGGCATCTCCAGGCCCATCAGTGCAGGCAGCACTGCCTCACTCTGCAGAGTGCAGCGGGTATTTGAGGTAACAGACGAGGTGAGTGTGCGCTGTTGGCAGTGCTGCTAGGAGTCGCACCAGCGGCATCGCCAGGCCCGTAGTGCAGGTAGCACTGGCTCACTCTGCAGAGTGCAGCATGTGACATATGCGTAAGGCAATTCGTGAGTATTATGTTGGCGGCGGCGGTACATGTGCAATGATACTTGCGTGAAGCATCTGGTGCAAGCAGCTATGCGGGCCAGACATGCAGGCAACAGCGTGGCGTACAGCGGCATTTGACCAGCTGTGTGGCCACTAAGTAGGTGTCGCTGGCAACCCATGCACGTCTGCTCAGCCAAGTGCAGCGATTGAATTCAGCCGTCGCGAGACCCACATCAACATGCCAGCCTGCTTGTGGGAACGCATGCACGGGGCACAGGCACAGCACAGTCTGCTCAATCCAGCACACCACCGTGGTGTGACATGCTTGGCCACGCACCTGCAGCATGGGTGCCAGGATCCTGTGCAGCTTGAGCGCCAGGCAGGCGCGCCTGCAGGCGTGCAGGTGCCGCCCGCTGCTGGCGCTGCCGCCAGTGCGAGGCAGCCCCCCCACTGCATCAGCCAGGTCCTGCGCACAGCCCCACTTCTGCAGCAGCGCCTCCAGGCCCTTCGTGAGGGGCCTGCATGGAGGCACAGATAGTGGTGTCACACAGGAATAGCAGTCAGTTGCATGCAAGCAGGCTAGTGATATATCTTAGTAAGTTGGTGTATAACTTCAACTAAGACAGTGGCGTGCGCGCAGCCCCATTTCTGCAGCAGCGCCTCCAGGCCCTTGGTCAGCGGCCTTGCGGGAGAGTAAGATACCGTCATGCAGCCAGACAGTGAAGACGGCAGCAGCAGCAGCAGCAGCAACAGGTGCCGCACGTGAGTAACGAATTTCAATTCTGCAGCAGCGCCTCCAGGCCCTTCGTGAGTGGCCCGCATGGAGGGACAGACGGACAAAACAATGTGATGCGTTGTAGCAGTGGCAGTAGTAGCAGCAGGCACACGCAAGAGCGGTTGGTGGCCGTCACAATGCGCCAACAACCCTCTGGCCACACGCTACCCAGGCGAGCCAGACATAGAATGGCTGGCAAATGCTGCCATGCTGAGCCAGCTTAACAACCAAGTTTTGTCACCTGCAGTGCGCAGCTGTGCATGGCGTCCTTCACTGAGGCTACGGCTCAACCAGATGCATATTCTCGTCCGTAGAGCAGGTGTTTTCCTAGACATTTGCTGTCCCGAAAACTACTCACTTGCGCCCCGGTGCCGGGCCCCATCTGTCTTCCTCGCAGGTCTTATCATCCGGGTGCAGCAACCACGCAGCAATGCGCACATCCACCAGCGGCTGCCCCATCACAAAACCACGCAGCCCTGATGCAGCAGGAGGACTCGCCAGCGCCTGCAGCTGCCCTTTCAATGCATATGTGGCCTTCACAGGTCCTGGCGATAGCCAAGCGTCTGCAGCAGCAGCTGGGGACATCGCGCCGAGGGCAGGCTTGCCGGCAGCTTCCGCTGCCGCTGCTGCAGCAGCTATGGCGCGCGCGGCGGCTGCTACTGCAGGCACGCTCTTGTCCCGCTGCTGCTGCTGCTGCTGCTGCTGGCCTGGCGTGCTGATTCTAGTGCCAATGCTGCTGCTGCTGCTGCTGTTGGAGGTGAAGATGGTAGTGATGCCCTCCCAAAGCTGCTGCAGCCGCTTCCCGGTGCCTACACGCACCGCATCACCAGCAGCTACAGCTGCAGCCGCATTTGCAGCAGCACCCCGATCAGCGCCGCCGCCGCCGCTGCTGCTGCCGCTCTTCAGCTGCCGCGTGAGGGGCACGTAAAACGCGCAGCTGTCAGCAACACTAAAGGCCACTCCAAGCACAGACCAGCTCCACAACTGCTGCTGCTGCTGCTGCTGCTGCTGTCCTGGCCGGTTGCTCCCCTCATCCTGCGAGGCATCCAGCATTGCCTCGCCTGCCTCTCCTGCTGTTGCTGCTGCATCATCTACGCCCCTGCCACTGCCACTGCCAAAACCGCCGCCTGAACCTCCAGCACCGCCAGAGCCAGCTGCTGCACTCCTGCCAGACCCTGAACCGCTGCGCTTGCCTGGAAGGCTAGGCAGGGCCATTCCTGGCGCCAGCAGTGGAGCAGAGGCAGGGCTGTGATCTGAATCACAAGCCACTGAGAAGCCCCAGCAAGGGGCAGCAGAGAGTGTTGCTATCAGCTGCTGCATGCCTGCAGAATCTTTTACAATGGTGATGCCAGGCTTGGATCTTGCAGTTCCGGCTGCAGCAGCAGCAGCAGCACCGGCCAATCCAGCAGCAGCGGCCAGAGCAGCAGGGCCAGCAGACCCTGCCTGCTGCTGCCTGCTGGCATGGCTGCTGCTGGTGGCAGCAGGTGACACACCTTGCTGCTGCTGCTGCTGCTGCTGTACTGCTGTTACAGGCCTGTGTGATGGGGGAGGCATGTCTGGCCTCACCACACCCCTTCCAGCAGCAGCACCAGCAGGCACACCCCTGCTGCTGCTGCTGCTGCTGCCGCCTGGGCCTGAAGCTGCAGCTGCAGCAGTGTGGCTGGCCTGCCGCTTCGTTGCAGGCTGCTGCTCCCTAGCAGGGCTGGTAGGACGCTTCCTGCCAGCTTGCTGCTGCTCGGATTGCTGCATCTGCTGCATCTGCTGCAGATGAAACTGCTGATGCTGCTGGTGTTGGATCACCATCTGCGTCTGCTGCTGGAATGCCGGGTGTGGCTGCTGCCAGGGTTGACTGACACCATGCTGCTGTGGCTGCTGCTGCTGCTGCTGCTGTCGCGGCAGCTGTTGTGCTGGATGTTGGTTGCGGTTCTGTTGCTGCTGCTGACCTACGATATGCTGTCCCTGCTGTTGCTGATGGTACATCTGCTGCTGCAAAGCTGCCTGCACCTGGTGCGGCTGCTGTGGCTGCTGCTGCTGCTGCTGCTGCTGCTGCAAGTTCTGCTGCTTCCACTGCTGAGTTCTATGCTGTTGCATCTGGTGCTGCTGCTGCTGCTGCTGCCAATGCTGGCTACTAACCTGTTTCTGCTGATGGTATTGCGACGTCTGCTGCTGCTGCAGCAGCTGGTGCTGCTGTTGTGGTTGCTGCCACAGCTGGCTCGTGTGCTGTGGTGCCTGCTGCTGCTCCTGCCATGGCTGCAAGGCGGCTTGCTGCTGCTGAATACTGCCAAGCTGCTGCTGCAGCCCTGGAGCAGACACCATAGACAGCTGCGGTGGCGGCTGTGCCTGCTGCTGCTGCTGCCGCTGCTGCTGTGATGACGGCGCGAGCAAAAGCTCCCCTGGTTGCTGCACTGGTGCCAGTGGAGGCAGCCCCTGCTGCTGCTGCTGCTGCTGCTGCTGCTGCTGCTGCTGCTGCTGCTGCTGCTGCGTGCTGCGCTGCTGGCCCTCGACTCCTGGCTGCTGCTGCTGCTGCTGCTGCTGAGGGTTGCGCGCTGGTGAGCGCTGCGACCTACCCTGCGACGCCCTGTGCTGCTGCTGCTGCTGCTGCTGCAGGTTTTGCCTGAACTTGCTGACAGAGGGAGGCGACTTGGGCAGTGCCAGGCTGCCGGGGGTGCTGCCGATGCCCCCAAGCGTGCCGCCTGGCGCAGTGCCGAGTGGGCCTGCTGCTGCTGCTGCCAGCAGCGCCTCCTGCTGCTCTGCAAGCTCCCTGGCCTTAGCAGACACCAAGTCCTTGGCTCCCTGTGATGTAGTATGATGTAATGAGGCGAATGTGCGGCACGCATGCGGGTGAGAGCGGCAATACTGTGTTTCACATAGACAGCGGGTCTGTCTGGTTGTTGCAGCTTGAGAGAGAGCAGGAGGAAGGCAGCACAGCAGCGGCTTGAGCTTTGCACACTTGCTCTGGGGGCTGTGCAAAGCTGATCAGCAGCTGCAGTGCAGAGGATTCAGTTGCGCTGTGCCCGCCCTGCCTGCCTGCCTGCCTGTCTGCATTGTGCTGCGCTAGCCTCACCGCGAGGATGAGGCGTGCCGCGCGCTTCTCCACCTTGCGCTGCTGCTCCTGGTTCTGACCGCCACGCGGCTGCGCCGTCAGCAGCACCTCAAGGATCCTGACAGCAGCAGCAAAGGAACCACATTGCAATGTCTGTCTGTTGTTTGGCTGTCCTGTAACTCAAAGAGATCCTGACGAAGCCAACAGCGCAGCTCTTTGTTGCATTCAGATATTGTGCGTGCTGAAACCTCAAGCAGCAAGCCTATTTTCTCCCGTCTGACTCAGTCTGTCTCAGCATGAGTTTGTCCATTTCGCCGCTCAACCTGGCATGTCTGTCAAGCTATGCACTGCAGGGTGCAGCACCCCAGGCACCTGCTCGAGCCACTGGCCGGCACAAACACACCAACCGCCCTGCCTCACCGCCTCAACCATCCACTGCCCACCTCTTCACGTCCGACCCAGCCACCGCCTCAGGCTTGCAACACCCCAGGCACCTCCTTGGGTCACGTGCAGGCACTTGCAGGCACAAACACACAAACCACACCAACTCTCAGCCTCCACAACACACGCTCCGCCCACCTGTTCACGTCTGAGCCAGCCACCGCCTCAGGGGTGCGCAGGCCCGCCTTATACAGCAGCCGCGCGCGCGCTCCCTTCACGTAAGGTATCTCCGTGAGCGCCACCAGCTCTGCCCTCACGCCGTTGCTGACGCGGCCCTGGAAGCGTGCTACTAGTGCCTCCATGTCGTGCCAGGCGTGGCGCTCGCAGAAGGCGGCCACGGTGTGCGCAAAGTGGCCTACGGAAGGGCAAGGTTTGGCAGGGTGGTTGATTTCAGCAGAGTTTAGCAGAAACTGAATGATACGACTCCACAAAGGACATGGTGTGACGCTCGCAGCAGGCAGCCACTGTGTATGCACAGTGGCCTGCGACATGGCAAGGTAGGGTTGGGTTGGCCACAGCAATGACACAATCATGTAGGGTACCAAACCTGTTGGAACGACTCTAACCTGCAACAAAAGGCATGTTCCGCTCCCACTGTGTCCAGCACAGCCTTCAGCCACCTTTGTCACAGCCTGGACGCTTTGATGCACTCACAACCACCTGCTGCCTTGCCAATGCTCACACATTGACAAGCCGCAGAAGTTCACAGCGTCGCAAACAAGCGCCACCCCGCAGCCCCACACCTGCTTTGTCCTGCATGGCCTCCACCTGGCCCTGCGGCAGCTTGAAGGCAGCGGCCACCTGGCGCGGCTCCTCCTCGCTGCGCATCAGCTCAGCCAGCACCAGCGCCGCATAAAACCTGACCAGGCGCAGGCATAGACAGACACACCGTGCCAGAACGAAGCCATATCAGCCTGAGGTGCAACACCATCGCGCAACAGCCACCACATGTGCAACATGGCGCTTGCTCCAGGTATTCAGCTCTTGGTTTGGGTTGGTTCAGAGTGCTGCAGCCACGCAGCAAGTCACGCCCTGAGTGATCTGAGTGATCTGGCTCAGCTGCCCAAGCTACTCGGCCCACCTGCGTGCCACCCTGTCAGCCTCTGCCTGCTGCTCAGTCAGCACGTGGCCAGCACGGAAGCCGCCCATTTTCTGCACCAGGCGGCAACAGCAGGGACAGAATGAAGTCAGCGAACCGACACCCAACTGTAACATGCAGCTCAAATGTTCATTGACGATGTGCCTCCCTACGTTCAAGTCTTGCTGTGGAGGTGTAATGTACTTCAGTACTTGTACCTGCCAGCGGTGAAACCAACCAAAGGCTAGCAGGTGCTCAGCTGCAGAGGCAACTGCGGGCTTTCTGCTCTAGATGTGCATCAGAACGGCACTCACCATCCTGTCCACGTACTGCATGTTGAGGCCTATGAACTCGATGACCTTGGCTGTGGGGCCGCGCTGAGAGCGCTGCAGCGTGTCAGACAGGCTGCAGCAGCAGCAGCAGCAGCAGCAGCAGCATACAGCAGGCATGATTAGACAGAAGTCAGGCAGTCACCGATCCCAGCAGTGTCCCTGCAGTCTTGCGCACGCACTAAACTCAATAACTTTTCATCAGTACAGTTTGCACCGCAGCCAGAGCAGTCCACTACCTTCCTGAACTCGATTCCTTCATCCAGCTGCATTGCACACCGCAATAGCCACTCACATCTCCCAGTGCTGCTGCTGCAGCTCCAGCAGGTCATGAATGGGCGTCACCAGGTACGTCAGGTGCAGGTCGGAGGCCAGGCACAGCCCCATGCGCGCCTGCTCCAGGTCCTTTTTGACCAGCAGCGCAGCCTCAGGGTTGAGCCCTGCTGCTGCAGTGGCCTTGCCCAGCTCACTGGCTGTCCAGGCACCCCCAGAGCCCTTCTGCCACCTGGGCGGGGGTGAGCACAGAGTATGGGGGTGAGACAGGTGTAGCAGGAATGGCAGCACTCTAGGATCGTGATTGCTTGCAAAGGCTAGCTAGCAGCAGCTGCTGCTGCTGCTGCTACGTTACAAACAGAAACGTCCAAGTGTCACATGTTGTCATGAATGTGGCGTCACACAGCCCTGAGGAATGCATGGCAGCCAGCACATGCACATGGCGCCCGCCATGCAGCCAGCCCCCAGCGCACTCCAAGAAGCCGCATGTGGTGTGACACAGCATCTTGACATACCAATGATGATGCAGCACATGATGATGCAGCACATGATGATGCAGCACATGTCAGGACCAGTCGCAACTCACTCCAGGAAGCCCCTGCTGCCCAGCCACTTGAGCGCCTCCAAGGTTGACGTGGCAGCAACACTCAGGTAGTCCTCAGTGGCGGCCAGCAGGCTGCGCCAGCAGCAGCAGCAGCAGCAGAAGGGCGCCCAACATTGAATAAGATAACCATATCCCCTGCATGATGATGCATGATGCTGGATGTAGCACCGGCTGAACGTGTGTCTGTAGCTGGCACTGTGCAGCTTCTTCCTGTCATGGCAGCTTGGTCTTATCGTGTCCCCACAACCATCACCACAAGACTGAACACGTCACCACAACAACCAGCAGACACCCCCTGCCGCATACCTGCACTTGAGGTACCGCTCCACGTCCCTGCTGCTGGCCACCACGCCTGCCGCCACCACCTCCAGCATGGCGCGCTTCATGCCGCGCCGCGACTCCACCAGGCAGCTGGACACGGGCGTGGAGTCGGCCTGAGCCAGCAGCAGCAGCAGCAGCAGCAGCAGCAGCAGCGGTTACACAACGCATTTATGTGAGGTGTGGCCTCACACTGCTAGCCAGCGACCCATTGCAGCGATGCTTTAGAACGAACAGAGCTCATGGCGATGAGCAAGCGCCACGCTAGACACATCAATGAACCGTTCAGCCGCCAACTACAATACATACACACTGCGTGCAGAGCATGCAGCACACAGCAACTGCATCCGTCCACGAGCTTCAAAGTACACACCGTCATCAGCGCCAGCAGCTGCGCCGCGTTGCCCTGATTCGCAATCAGTACGGCCTCCCCCTCCGTGTCCAGCCCAGCGCGCCCCGCCCGTCCCGCCATCTGGCGGTACTTTGTGGCGTCCAGCATGTTGCTGGGGATGCCCACGTAAGGGTGCTTGAAGATGACGCGCCGCGCGGGCAGGTTGACACCCGCAGCCAGCGTGGACGTGGCACACAGCACAGAGATGGCACCTGCGAATGCGGAGCGGAGGGGCACTGCAGTGAGCTGTTACTTATAGCTGCTTGAAGCAGCTGAGCAGGTGGCGAAGGGGGTGTCATCTGCGCACCATGCTGCAGCCCTTACCACGTTAGGCGCCGGCAGTGTCATCATGTACTTGCCCCGACAACGGACAACTCCTTGACAGTGCTGAGTTTGCCGGCTAGCAATTCAAAATCCATGGTCCATACCTGGCCATCAGGCCCGCTCAAGAACCCTTAACATACATTATCACTTCAGATTCAACTTGCACTTGACCTGCACGGGCCCACACCTGACCAGTAGGCCCGCTCCACCAGCTCCCGCTCATCACTCGTCAGCCCCGCATGGTGGAAGGCCACACCCCGCGCCACCACATCCTTCAGCACGTACTCCTGCTTGTGGCTGCCATGCCGGGCCAGCTCAGCCACGATGCCCTCACGCGGGCTGAGGCCTGCCGCCTCGCCAGGCGTGACAGGCTGCAGCATGATGCAGTGAGGCAGCAGCAGCAGCAGCAGCAGCAGACTCACAGTGAGACAACAAACCTTGAGCTAAGCTGGCTGTGAGGCCTCCTGTGATGGGCCAGCCATGATGCGCCTCTCGTGCGCTTAGCCCTGCCGCCTCACCTGGCGTGACGGGCTGCTGCCGCTTTTAACACGCATTTTTTCCTGGTGGACAGTGCAGTGAGCCGCCTTCGACTTCGCCGCCGCCGCCGCAGCAGCAGCAGCAGGCGGATGCAGTAGGATGGCCAGACTGGCTGAGCAGCATGCTTCTGGAGAATAAGATGGTGTTCACCTGGGCTGGTGCTGCGCTGGCCAGCAAGCAGTGATGCAATGGTTATCTAGTGAACCAATACAGGCTGCTGAGCAGCATAGCCGCACATGCATGCACCACAAGCTCAGGCATGCCAAGAGGTCAGCCATCATACCAACGCTGGCGTCCAGCATGCATGCATGCTTGCAGTGTGTTTGCTAGCGCCAGCAAACAGACCCTGAGGCCACAGCTGCCAGCTACTGCAGGCCACTCACCTGCTGCGCTGCCTTGGGTGTGCTGCGCTCTGGTATGGCCAGCATCTTGGCGATGTGCTTGGCGGTGATCTCGCACCAGGCCTTGCTGGCGCAGAAGATGAGCACCGAGTGGCCCGCCTGGCAGCAGCAGCAGGCAGCAGCAGCAGCAAGCAGCACACGGTTACATTCACACCCATGATCCTGGAATCTGATAGTAGCAAGCGGCGACTTTCACTCCCACCTGATGAACGCGCGTGCTTGTAGCTGAGGTGTGCAATCAGTCTTGCGCATGGATAGAGGGTCACACGTCAGCTGCAACATGTGTCATGACGTCCATGCTGCAGGGAATGGGGACAGCAGACACAAGCACATCACGGTGTGGCTGCTGCAGAGAAACGCTGCCACCCAATGTACAGCTAGCCCTGAACCCTGAACCCAGGTTCAAGGCCTTCAACTCAATAGATGCCTCACCTGCACCGTCTCCTGTGTCAGCAGTGCCACCAGGTCAGCATCCTGCGCCTCCCATCCAGCAGGCACAGCCAGCTCACGCACCACCTGCAGCCAGCCAGCCAACCATCAGCACACAGACACAGCATCTCAGCATGCGGAAGGCCGCAGCGCAGGCAAGCAGCAGCACACTCTACATCGAGTGTTGCCACAGAAGCGCAGGCAATAGCAGTCTAAACAACATTACAAAGGCACTCAACACCTGCACCCGCATTGCAAAGATACCCCAGCAGCAGCAGCACCACCGCAACCACCACCGCGCACCTGTCCCGCCTGGTCCTTCAGCGCCCGGCCCAGCTTCACAAACTGCCGCAGCTGCACCGGCCGGAAGTCTGTCTGGTACAGCACAGCATCCAGCCACGCAGCCACCTGGTCCACATTCGGCAGTGTGGCAGACATACCAATGAGCTGCAGGGCGCTGCCGCTGCCAGACATGTCAGGTGTGCTAACACCACTGGCAAGCGGCGTGCCCGGTGGCGTCTGCTGCTGCTGCTGCTGCTGCTGAGAGATGGTTGGGTCCTGCTGTTGCTGCTGCTGCTGCTGCTGGCGTTGTGCTTCGGCCTCCTCTTGCTGGCGCCGCAGCTGCTCCTGGTACTGCGCTCGCCGCCGTTCCTGCTCCTCCTTGGCCGCCTGCGTGGCGTACCTGCAGAGCAGAATGGGAAGTGTTCAAACGCCCGCGATTGCAGCAGGCACAAACACGACGCAGGCGCACAGCACTCAACATGATGCAGACAACCATGCATGCAATTGGCCCCTGCTTGGCATACCTGCAGAGCAATGTTTTCAGCACGTCACAAGTTGCAGCAGGCACAGACAACGCATGCAGACATCCAGCAACAGCCATGATGCTGAGCAGTATATGTACACCACGGTCACCCATCATCAGCTCAACAGCTGTGCTGCAAGGCAGCCGCGGCTGCTCTTCAAACTGCCACACGCCGCACCTGAGCTTGGTGAGCAGCAGCTCCAGCAGGTATCCCCTGTCATCATCGCCCACCATGTGCAGCTCATCCACCACCACGCAGCTCAGCTGGCCCAGCGTGTCGTCCTCCAGCATCTTGTTCACCAGCGCGTTGGCCTTCTCAATGGTGGCCACGATCACGCCTGCGGTTACATGCGGCAGTACACACACAGTGAGCTTGAGCTGCTCGCAGTACAGCAAACATATGCAGCACGAGCGCGTGATATCAATCGTGGCCACGATCACGCCTGCAGCGCATGAGGAAGACACACAGCGTGCGAGAGAAGGTGAACTTGGACGCAAACCCGGGAAGCCTCTGGGCATGTTGGGCCGCAGGCAAGCAGCTGCACAGGCCTTGCCCTGCCCAGCACAGCACTTCAATGCATGGCTCGCACTACTTCTTGATAGCAAATACGCACACAAACACACAAGCCCGCACCTGTGGTGGGCGTAACAGCCACGCCGCCCAGGCCACCGTACAGCGGCTTCACCTCACGGCCCAGCGGGGCCAGCAGCTTGGCCAGGTGCGCCGCCTTCTGCGCACACAGGCTCACGTACGGCATCACCTGCAGCAGTAAAAGTGAAGCGATGACGTGCAACGGGAGAGTGGGAGGGTGGGTGAGGCGGTGGGTGTGGCATGTATGTGTCCGGCCAGGCGCAATCAGCAATGCAAGCCAAGCCTTGGCTACCGGCTGAGCGGGTAGCAAGGGGGTGAGTGTGTGGTGTCGGCACTCAACCTGTGTGGCGCTCGGCCCCGTCAGTGCAGCACACCGTGCAAGCAAGCAGCAGCATAACCAACAGCACGAGCAGCGTGGCACAGGGCATTTCAAGCACCAAATTTGTGTGTGTATGCCCTCACCAGCAGTGCCGGCCTGCCGGTGCTGAGCAGCCGCCGCATGAGCAGCACCTCCGCCACCATGCTCTTGCCGCCGCTGGTGGGCGCGCAGTACACCAGGTTGGCCCCCTCCAGCACATCAGGCTGGTTCAGGCACTCCGCCTGACCGGCAGCAGCAGCAGCAGCAGTGGCAGCATGGCATGTGGCTGACAGCTGGGAGAACGCTGCTGCTAATTCTTTTATAGCAGCAACAGCAGCAGCATCACATATACTACTCGCGGCACACTGCTGGAGCCGTGTCCTGATCAGCGCTCAGCGCTGCATGCTTTCAGGCTGCCGATTGTGGTTGTGCTGCACAGTAACCAAATATGTCGCCGCACCTGCCAGGGGGACAGTGTAATGAGCTGCAGGGAACACACTTTGCAGTAGCACAATGCAACACATTGTGCACCTGCCAGGGGTACAGTGTACTGGGTTGCAGGTAACACATGTTGCAACAGCACAGTGCAACACAATGCGCACCTGCCAGGGGTTTGCGGCACGCTGCTGGCCCCTCGCCCTTTCACAGCGCTCAGCATGACATGCTTCAGGCTGTCCCACACGCCCATTGTCACTGCACAGCACTGCAGCACAATGCACCGCCCCACCTGCCAGGGATACAGGTCCCGCGTCATGCCCAGGCTCCTGTACACCTCCACCAGCGGCTGCGGCAGGTAGGAGGACAGCGAGCGCAGCTCACGCTCCAGCTGCACGGCAGAAATGACAACAGGTGGGCCCACAGCAGGCATCACAGCAACAGAAGCAGCAACAGCGGCATCAGCAGATGGTCAGTCGATCCAGCTGCAGGGATTGACCATTTGGTTGGTTGGTGGCCCACACACAGGCGTTTACAGACACAGCAACAGCGGCAGCAGCATGAACAGGCAGGAGCGGCGTCAGCACCTGGAGTATGATAGAGTGCAAAGCTGCTGCGGTTGAGTGTGAGCTTTTGAAAGGGTGCTCCTTGATGCCAGCACCGTCAGCACAGCAGGCTTCCAGCATGACCTTGCTTGATGATTAGTACCCCGCCGGAGGCTGCTAACATTAGCACAAGCTGCTGAGTGCATATTGGATGCAAGGCGTGCACTGCATCAACCTGCTGCCTGACCCACACACACCTCACTGCTTGAGCCAGGCGCATCTGCAGCAGCATCTGCTGCAGCCGCTTCTGCCGCGTCCTCGCCTGCACCAGCTGTGCTGTTGGGGCTGGCTGACAGCACGCCAGCAGGACTGCCACCAGCAGCTTCACCAGCCTGCGCTGCAGCACCTGCAACACCATCTGCTTGCTGCTGCTGCTGCTGCTGCTGCTCATCATCACTGTCTGCCTCTCCAGCGGCCCGCTGCTGCGCGAGCTGCTGCTCCCTCTGCTGCCGCTGCTGCCGCTGCTGCTGCAGCTGCTGCAGCTGTGAGGCCCTGTGCGACTCATCCAGGCGCTGACTCGCGCGCATGATGCGCGCAACAGCAGCAGCTTGGCTGTACACGCCAACACACAGATCCTCATCGTCCATGTCGCTGCTCTCATCGTCCACTACTACATCAGCAGCAGCAATGCCACCCAGCTGCGCGCCTGGCACTGCTGCTGCTGCTGCTGCAGCAGCAGCAGCAGGCTGCGCTCTGGCTGCTGGGGTGTCTGCAGGATCCTTGCCAGTGGAGTCTGGGATGATGTCAGCAGCACCTGCTGCTGCGTGCTCCCCACCCTGCTGCCGCTGCTGCTGCTGCTGGTTGGTGCGAGTGCTATCCCCAAACAGCTCGACAGGCTGCACATGGGCTGCTGCATCGGAGCAGCCCGGCTGCTGCCCTGCCTGGATTGCTGCCTGCGGGGGATGCTGCAGGGTGTAGTGCTGCTGCTGCTGCTGCTGCTGCTGTCTTGGAGGCCAGTTAGGCACGCCAGCCTGGGCAAACTGCTGCTGCTGCTGCTGCTGCTGCTGCTGTGGCAGCTTGTTTCCACTGCTGCCAGGAGCCGCCGCTGAGTCAAACAGCACCTTAGCGGGCAGCGGGCTCTCAGCAGGGATGGCAGCACTGCCAGCGCCAGCAGCCAGCCCTGCCTGCTGCTGCTGCAGGCGCAGCTGCTGCTCCTGGTAGCGCCGGCGCTTGGCTGTGGGGCTGTCTGCCAGGCCTGCAAGGCCAGCCTGTTGCTGCTGCTGCTGCCACTGTGGAGGTAGCTGCTGCTGCTGCTGCAACTGCGGAAGTAGCTGCTGCTGCTGCTGCTGCTGCTGCTGGGGCTGGCCAGAAGTATCATGCTGCTGCTGTTGCTGCTGCAGCAGCTGCTGCTGTTGATGACTAGGATGCGCGTACGCCTGCTGGCCGTTGCTCACGTGCTGCAGCTGCACAGATGGTGCTGCTGCATGCTGCGCTGCAGCTGCCAAACTGCTTGCAGGAGGGGCCCTTGGCGGCCTCCCCTCAACTAAACTAGGCTGCTGCTGTGCATCCCTTGCTGCTGCTGCTGCTGCTGCATCCACAGAAGCCCCCACAAGAATGGCTGCTTTGCCTGCAGCAGCTGCTGCTACAGCAGCATCTGCAACAGCCTTTGCTGCTGGCTGCTGCTGCTGCGCGTACTGCTCTTCTAGCATGTCCAGTGCAGCAAGCGTGTTGGGTGTCAGGCTGCCGGCGCTGGTCTTGCTGCCGCTTGCTGCTGACTTGTCACTCAAGGCAGCAGGTGACAGGCCCTGATCATCCTGCTGCTGCTGCTGCTGCTGCTGCTGCACCACTTGCTGCAGTATAACAGTTGGCTGGATGCCCTGCTGCTGCAGCTGTTCCTTTGCTGTTGTAAACCCCATCAAGCGATTGCTGCCGGATGCGCCACTGCTGCTAGCTGCAGCTGACTTGGCGAGTGCCTCAGCAACGGCAGCATCCACTGCTGCCGCTGCACCTCCAGAGCCGCTGCCAGCGCTGCCATCAGCAGCAGCAGCTGCTGCAGCTGCTGCTTTCTGTGTTGATCGACCCAGCAGCAAAGAAGCCTTCTTCCCGGTGGTGTTGTGTCCCTGCATACGAGCTCCACTTTGCTGCTGCTGCTGCTGCTGCTGTCCTGCTGGCTGCGCCTGCACCTGCTGGAACTGCAGCTGCTGGCGGGGGCTCCTGGGTGGCATACTCCTTGCGCTGCTTTGCTTGCCTGCTTGCTGCTTCCTGTGGTGTGATGCATGTTGGCCTGGCTGCTGCTGCTGCTGCTGCTGCTGCTGCTGCTGCTTTTGCTGCTGAGGGCCTAGCTCCTGCTGCTGCTGCTGCTGGCCCTGCTGCTGCAGCCAGTGCTGCACCTTATCTACATATCCAGCAGGCGCGCCAGCTGCCCGTGCAACCACACCAAGCACAGGCGACGCCGGCGGCACAAGAGCACCACCAGCAACAGCGACAGACGCCGCACCTGCTGCAGCAGCAGAAGGTGCAGGCTCTGCTGCCACAGGCTGGCCTGCTTGCTCAGCAGGTTTAGGGCCCCACAGTGCCTCCACTAGCTGCTTTGCTGACCGCTTGCTGCCCGCAGCAGCCCTGCCGGCTGCTTCTTGCCCTGCTGCTGCTGCTGGCGCTGTCCCTACTGCTTGCACCGGCCTAGGCACTGGTCCGCCTGCTGCTGCTGCTGCTGCTGTGCCTGCTGGCACAGTGGTACCAGGCGTGCCAGCAGCAACGCAGGTAGGCTGCTTGCGGTCAAATGAGTCCATCAGCGCACACAGGGCGTCATCTGATGGGCTCACTGCGCCCTTCTTTGTGCTGACTGTGGATGGCGTGCGGCCAACAAAGTCTACCACGCCTGGCAGTGGCGTAGCAGCAGGCGCAGCAGCTGCTGCGCGGCCAGCTGTCACAATGCCAGCAGTAGTGCTTGCTTGCATGTCAGAGCCAGAACCAGCGGCCTGCTGCTGTGGATGGCGTGGGCCACCTTGCTGCTGCAGGCTGCCGCCAAGATGTTCTGCTGCTGTTGCTGCTGCTGCTGCTGCTGCTGCTGCTGCTGAGAAGTCCTGCCTGAGCACTGGCAGCGCCCCTGCCTGCGGCAGCCTGCTGATGCAGCGAGTGCCCATGGTGGGTGTGACAGCTGCCTTGACTGCAGAGTCGGGAAAAGCAAACTCGTGCTGCTGCTGCTTGTCTGGCGGGAAGCCAAACTGCTGCTGCTGCTGCTGCTGCTGCTGCTGCTGGGCTGGGCTGGCATTTCCTGCAAGCAGCTCCTCATCTGGTGTGCCTGGAACCACATCCTCTGCAGCAGCTGCTGCTGCTGCTCGCGGGGCTGTCGGCGGCGTTGCTGCCACGGAAGCCAGAAACCCAAGCTCTGGGGAACCTGCTGCACTGGGCGACTCTGGCACGACATCGTCCTGCAAGCAGGCAACTTGCATATCCTGCAGCCCCGGCTGCTGCTGCTGCTGCTCCTCCTGCTGCTGCTGCAGGGCCTGCTGCTGCTGAGTATCAGGGGCTGCCTCTGCTTGCTGTGCTGTGGCTGGTGCTGATGGAGCACAGCTCAAGCTCAGGTTAGGAGCCGCACCTGCAGGTGTGCCAGATGCTACAAAACTCAAACAGCAGGCATGTGTTACTCTGCCAATTATTATGTAATGCATTTTATCGCAAGAAAAAACAGTTGGTGCGTGGTGTGGTTGGTTGTATCAGGTGCCACTCACCCGGCCTGCACCTACATGTTGAGCAAAGCCTGAAACAGCCAGGCATACAGCAGCAGCACCGCACCTGCTGCTCCTGCCAAGCCCTGGACCTGGTCTGAGCTGTCAGGACGCTGCTGCTGCTGCTGCTGCTGCTGCTCCTGCTGTTGTTGCTCCTCGTCATCATCCTCTCCTGAGCCTAGCAGAGCCAACCGCAGCTGCAGGTGTGAGCTGCCGCTGTGGATATGCCTGCGCTTCTGGCGGCGCTTGGAGCTGTGGAGGCATCAGAAACACGTAGTCAGTCAGACAGCAGCTATGGGAACATCCTATACGAGGTGCACTGTTCATGATGACTGCTGTGCCTGCACAGATTCAGCAGATGAACTGCACCTGCTGGTGTGGCGCCTGGGCTCCTGTTGGGGCTTCAAAGGCAAGCTGGCAGCTTTAATTTTCTTTCTTTCATGCCCCTGCGAATAAATTGCAGAGTCAGGCTTTGCCCTGCCCATCACATGCTGCCTCTTTTGCTGTTGCTGCTGTTGCTGCTTTGTGGTCTCACCTGCCCTCTTATCCCCTCATCCATCGTGGTTCGACACACCACTTCTCTCTGATTGCTTGATCATTTGGCCTAGAGCTCGTACAGCAATCAAGTGAGGCACAAAGTTCAAACCACAGCTGTCCTCAACATGTTCAGCCGCTATTCTAGCGATGCTACAGCAATTATGCAACCTTTTGAATTTCATGTCCATGAACATCGCAGCATTTGGGACAAGTTCGTAACATGTGCTGTGTGCTGAGCTGTGGGGTTCGAACGCCCCCCAACCGTCTCGTGCAGCTGCAGCGTCAACATGGCCCGCATCCTGCAAGATAGCATAATGCTGTCAAACCACTCCTATGTATGCTCCAAGCACAGGGAGTGGCTTCGCTGGCATGTGTGGCAGCCATCAATGATGAGTCAGGCTGGCCAGCGGCCATGGCCACCAGCCACTGAGGCTAACAAGGCGGGCCAGGCGCAAATGCGACACAGCCAGGAGCTTAACACTGCTGCCCGCGCTCACAGCTGACGTTGAGCACCTCTGTCACTGGGAAAAGGCCTTGAATTTAGTCAAACCAAGCTCAGGCCTGTATCCTTGCACGGTGTGGCCGAGTCAGGGCCGTGTCATGTGCCGCACATCAGGCTGAGTAAGTTTGCTCCGCCTACTCAGTCCCAGGTAACTGCAATGCCTAGGGCATTGAATGTCAGGATACAGGGCTGCAAGAAACACACCACTGCAGCGCTGCAGGTCTGCCACTTGCCTTCTTGTGGCTTGCTGGTGATCATCGCCACGCTGGCATTCAGCCGATGACCTCTGGTCAAGGCAGGCTGCCAGCCCATGAGCTGCCAGCATTTCTGAGGCGTCGCGGCATCAACGAGTGGAGCAAGGCCACTGCCTTATCAAATTCAAATCTTCATGCGCAACTTATGCACAGTTGGCGCATGTGCACCATGCACCCACGGTGACCAGTGCACTAGTGGTGCTGACTAGCATCTCTTGTACTGCACGGCCTGAGCATGCGTGCGTTCAGAGCTGCACGGCTGGGCCTCCAAACAACAGACAGAAAATCTGATAACGCATCAGCACCGCAGCAAGAGCACCCTGCAATGCTCACTGACCGGCAGACAGACAGTCATACTGACTGTCAGGCACCAACATAATTACGCCGAGGATTGCACGCACAAAGAGCCCACGCACTTCCAAGCTCATCTTAAACCAACGTTGTGTTGTTCAGCTTTAGCGTATAGTCAACGGCTGTTTGCGGCAAGCTGCAGCATCCTTGTTCGCACCACCAGTGTAGAAACATCTAGCAGTCACACAGCAGCACCATGGCACGCCGGCTTATTCCTCTGCTTGATCGCGTTCTCATTGAGAGGATAATCGCGCCAACAAAGTCCGCAGGAGGCGTGCTGCTCCCAGAGAGCGCAGTGCCGAAGGTGCGAGTGACACGCACTGTGTACTGGCTGCTACAGCAGGCTGCTGCTGCCGCATATGTTCTAGATCGCATCATACAACTGTACACTGTAGGTGAACGAGGGCGTGGTGCTGGCAGTGGGTCCAGGCAGGCGCAACAAGGACGGGGACCTCATCCCTGTGGGTGTGAAGGAGGGAGACAAGGTGCTGCTGCCAGAGTATGGAGGCAGCCTAGTCAAGATGGACAACAAGGAGTGAGTGCCACACTGACAGTATGCCCCTCATGCCCGTGGCAACAGCAGCCTGTTGCATGAGGAGGAGGAGGAGGAGGAGCAGCAGCAGCAGCAGCAGCACTGTGCCGTGGCTGCGTGGTCAGCGATGCTACATGCACAGTGTCAGCAGGCTCATCCTGGTTACAGTTTAGCCATGCGCATTGCGGCTAGTCATGCGCTGCTGCTGGAGGTGGTGGTCGCTGCCGTGCTTTTGCTGCTGATGGTCGCCCGTGTCAAGTGCGCAGCTGGAGATGCCTGGCAGCAGGTGTCTGGCAGACTAGGCAGTACAGGGTAAACGCAGGCATTATAGTAGCCAATTGCCATGGCAGTTCAATGCCGCAGCTCAGCATGTAGGCCAGTCCTGCATTCGTGCACATATGAAAACGTTTGGCGCAACAGTTGCCATGCGTTGCAGTGATGATATCTGAAGTTGCGGGCAAAAATTATGCATGCCTTGGTACACCTGCCAACAACCGTCACGCTGCAGCTGCTTACGCGTTTGTATCCTTGCTGTTCTGTGTCACTGCAGGCTATTCCTGTACAGAGACGAGGACATCCTAGGTGTATTGACCGAGTGATTTCGCTGGAGAGAATGAGGGTTGTGAGAGAGGGTTTTGCATGCAAGGAAAGGTAGCCGCTACTGTCTGTCAGTTGCAGCAGAAGTGTCGTCTATTTTGACGCACGATTATACTGCTGGCAGCACGCGGGACTCAGAGAGTGACGCATTACTCAGCAGTTTGCAGCAGCTTGATCCAGGCATGCATGTGCTGCCGCTGCTTGCTTTGGTTATCATGGCAAGGACAGCTGGCATATATGCACTGGTGCATGTGCTGAGCCGTCACCATTAGTGGGGCTCGGCTGTGTCACTGGGCAGTACTGTACAGCAGCAGTTCTGTTGCTGGCAGTTGGCAGTGGCTGCTAGCTTGGAGAGCATGCCATTGGTGTTGCAGCTGTAACAGATGATATCATATGCCCACTGCTACAGAAACGGGGGTTGAAGAAGGAGAACCTCAGGTTCAGTGAGCATCCGGGGCGGGCTTTTGGACAAGTTCGCTTTTGTATTTGACGCCGGGCCCCCAACAGCAGCTGCTACATTAGCATGTTCACATGGTAGAAAAGCTTTCAGTGTTTGCTGATTGATCGACCATACTTGAGCTGGTTGTCGAAATTCGGTTCACTTCTGTGAGGCACCACCACCATGTCGTCGTCCGATAGCGACGATGATATGCCTTTGGCGCAACGTGCAGCACAAAAGGTAGACATTAAACCAGCTAGCAACGGTGCAGCTGCTGCTAAGAGGCCTGCAGCACGCAAGGCCAGTAGTTCAGCTGCTAGGAGCAGCCCTAGCAGTGGATCTAGCGGCTCTGACAGCGACAGCGACAGTGATAGCGACTCAGAAGATGATGTGCCTCTATCTCAGCGCACGCCGCAGCCCAAAGCGGGCGCCAAGCGCAAGAAACCAGCAGCAGCAGCAGTCAAGAAGCAGCCAGCTAAGAAGCAGAAAACAAACGCGGGCTCATCCACGCGGCCTAAATCAGGCGGCAAGGGTGGTGGAGAGCCTAAGTGGACCACGCTGGTGCACTCAGGCGTGCTGTTCCCACCAGGTGTGCTGCTCTTGTTGGCGCGAGCAGCAGCATTAGCATGACCCTGCAGTTATGCAAAATTGCTTACAGCAAGTCGGAAGTACACACACATACTACTCGCATATGTTGATTCTCTTGCTGCTCGACTGGTGGAAGCAGTCAAAGGAGGTTGCTTGGATCATGTGTGTTTAGTAACCAACAATAACCACATCCTTACTGCACGCCGTCTTGCATCTCAACGCCATTTGGTCTTAAGCACAGGCATGGAGTGTCCACCACTCTCGGTTGTAATGTTTTGCAACAGCCTGCAGCATATACAGTGTGCCTGGCACACATTTATACGAACTGCAACCGGTTCACATGTAGTACACGCACTGCACGCTTGCAGCAGCTCACACAGCATGCCATGCTTGCGCGCACCCCACTCCACTCATCATCTGCACAACCTCAAGCACAAAAGCAAGCACAACGGCACAGCCGCATCTTGACACTGTACATTGGCATGCACAACGGCATCAGCCACATGTACACATCTGCACAAACACTTACAACACCTGCACGCAACCGCACCTGTGCCACTTCTTCACACACGCAAAGTACGAGCCGCACGGCGTGAAGGTGCTGTACGAGGGCAAGCC
This sequence comes from Scenedesmus sp. ARA3, assembly GCA_004335835.1. Lineage (NCBI taxonomy): Eukaryota > Viridiplantae > Chlorophyta > Chlorophyceae > Sphaeropleales > Scenedesmaceae > Scenedesmus > Scenedesmus sp. ARA3. The sequence goes on from RWJK01000862.1 coordinate 20,074, forward strand.
CAGCAGCACGCCATGCTCATACACAGCACACCCCACCCATCATCTGCACAAGTGCATGCACAACCCCAACCGCATCTGTACACTGTACATTGTACATTGGCTTGCTCAACTACACCCATCCCTCACCTGCATCTGCGTCTCTGTCACTTCTTCACACACACGCAGAGTACGAGCCGCACGGCGTGAAGGTGTTGTACGAGGGCAAGCCCGTGGAGCTCACCCCCGAGCAGGAGGAGGTGGCCAGCATGTTTGCCATCATGAAGGAGACGGACTACATGAGCAAGCCCACCTTCCTCAAAAACTTCTGGGAGGGCTTCAAGGCGGTGCGGCGCAGCAGCAGCAGCAGCAGCAGCAGCGGCAGTAGCAGCAGCAGTAGCAGCATCAGCTACATTGGGCATGTACTGAGGGCGCTGAAGCAGCGGCGGCGGCAGCAGCAGCATATTGGGTGGCGGCGTTGATAGCGATGCGGCAGCGCCAGCAGCAACAGCCGCAGCAGCAGCTGTAACATGAGTGCTGCTGCAGATGGGTGCGGAGCGGCAGCAGCAGCAAAAGGGGTATTTGTGTCAAAGAAGTGCGGCAGCAGCAGCGCCAGCGCCATGGTTGTCCGCATGGGTGGATGCGCGAAGGGCGTGCAGCAGCAGCGGCAGCAGCTGCACAGGCGGATGCGCTGATAGCAGTGGAGGAACAGTGGGGGCAGCGACATTTATCAACAGCATGAGCAGCAAGGTTTATGTGTTCAAGGTTTTGGCCGTATCTGGCCCTGGCTTGTGGGTTTGCACTCACTGGTTAGGAATCACCTAAGGTGGTTTGGGAGTGGCTCCTTCCTCTGGGTTCACCTCTTGCTAGAAAAACGTGTGATTGATTGAATTGATTGATGAGCAGCATCACATACGCTGCTGCAGCTGACTTGGAAGCATCATGTCATTGCCGCAGGTGCTGGGGCGCGGCCACGTCATCAAGGACTTGGCTAAGTGCAAACAGCGTGAGCAGCGTCACCTACAGCTGACTGTCATGTTTTCATGCATCCTGGTGTATCGCATCATTGCCGCAGGTGCTGGGGCGTGGCCACGTCATCAAGGACCTGGCCAAGTGCGACTTCACGCCCATCTACGACCACCTCATGGCGGAGCGCGACAAGAAGAAGGCGCTCACCAAGGAGGTACGTAAATATAACTTATAGCACTACTGCTGTGTGTGTGGCAGCAACAGCAGCAGCAGGGGGTAAGTGGAAACACGCCAGAGGCAGCAACTGCGCAGAGAAGAAGCACGAGTAAGAGAATCAGCAATGCTTGATGATGCAACAATGGTGTGTTACACAACAGTAGTGTGCGCATGCGCACACTTGCGCCTGCAGCTGCTGCTGCCAAGTCCCCTGATTGCATCCGTGCCATGCTTGCCTCGTTCATGTGTGCCACTAAAAGCACAAAGCACGCGCAGCAGTTTGAAGATCTGCTGCTGCTGCAAATGTTTCGTTGATTGTGCTCGCAGGAGAAGGCGGCCATCAAGGTGCAGAAAGATGCAGCGGAGGCCAAGTACAAGCACGCGCTGGTGGACGGGCGGCAGGAGCAGGTGGGGGCAGGGCTTTGGCAGTCTGGCATATTGCAGGACAGCAGGTTGCAGGACAGCAGGTTGCAGGACAGCAGGCAGCTACAGGCAGCACACACATAAGCAGCGGGCTGTGTGGTCACCGCCGGCATATGCATGTTAGGCGCGGAGCAGCAGAATACTGTACAGGTGTAGGGTGCAGCTTGCAAGATGCTCTCGGCAGGACCGTCCAGCAGATGTTGCGGCTGGCTGTGCTGCTGCCTCATGCTGCTTACGTTCATCATGCACTGATGCATACCTGCATAAGCCGTGTGCTGGCCAGGTTGTGCGTAAAGCCGCCTAGCCTGTTCTGATGCAGGCAGCACCCACAGCAGTGCGCCTGTGCAGTCACTGCCGGCATTTGGTTGCACAGCGGCTCTGCAAGGATATATCGCGTGCGTCCAGTTTGTGGCGCAGCTTGCAAACAACCCTCGGCGCTGCACGGCAGGGCAGTTCAGCAGTAGATCCACTGCATCGTGCTGCTTCTACATGCTCCTTACACGCGACACACACATGTATATGCAGAATATGTCAACTGTGTTTTTTTTCATACTTGCCGCTTGCCAGGTGGGCAACTTCCGCGTGGAGCCGCCCAGCCTGTTCCGCGGGCGCGGGGAGCACCCCAAGATGGGCAAGATCAAGCAGCGCGTGTACCCGCGCGACATCACCATCAACATCGGTGAGCCGGCTGCACCTGGCTGCTACTACCCGTGGCTGGTGCCTGGCTGCTGCTCAGTGCACATGCACAGCTATGTGCCATTGCTCACGACGGCGAGGTAGCCGAGGGACGCACATGTTGCTTGAATCTGATGTAAAGGGGCACAAGGAACTCAAAAGCGCTGCATGATCTGACTCTGCTGCGTGGTGTGGTGTGGTGTGCTGCGCTGCACACTTGCAGGCAAGGACGCGCCCATCCCTGAGCACCCCTACCCCGGGCAGCGCTGGAAGGAGGTGCGCCACGACAACACTGTCACCTGGCTGGCCTTCTGGAAGGACACCGTCAACCCCAAGGAGTACAAGTGAGTGTTTCGTTGTATTTGTTATGCTTTGTTTTCTTGTGTTGGATGGTTGCTGTATGCCGAGCAGCAGGCAGTCGCATGCCTAAGCATGCCAGCTAGCTGGGGGCGTGCATGGTGTCATCGTTCTGAGATGAACACAGCCTGTCAAACTAGGGGCAAGCCAGCATTACAGCTGCCTTATCATCAGCTACGCCTCTGGATGTTCGGGGCAGGACATGCTGCAGCGTGTTCATTCGATCTTGTGTCAGATCAAATGCCGGCCTTGCTCACTACCGCACACCTGCTGCTGCTGCTGCTCCTGCTGCTGTGTCTGGCGGCAGGTACGTGTGGCTGGGCGCCACCAGCTCCTTCAAGGCTGAGAGCGACCTGCTCAAGTACGAGAAGGCGCGCAAGCTCAAGGACTACATCACCGACATCCGCAAGAACTACAAGCGCGACTGGGAGAGCAGCGACGTGCGCAAGAAGCAGGTGCGCGTGTGGGCTGTGTGTGGCTGCATCGCCGGCAGTAGGTGCGCTAACGCGCCAGGCTACACAAGGCCTGCGGAAGTGCCTTTTCACCGCAGGGGGCTCCAACCCAAGTACTTAGACTCTGCATATGGCTGCGCCATGCATGCCTGCTGTGCTGCGGATAGCCTCCTCCCATGAGCATGGCAATGTGATGTGCCAGGTTGTGGATGAGACTTTCTATAGTTTTGCCTGCAACTTGCTGTGCTGTGCTGTGCCTTGCCGCAGATGGGCGTGGCGGTGTACTTCCTGGACAGGCTCTGATTCTGCAGATGTTTTGGCATGTGCAGATGGGCACAACGTCATTCTTCTCCTTCTTTATGAGGCCTTTAACCTGAGCCTGCCACTTGCAATGCACCCGCATATGTTTGGTATGTGCAGATGGGCGTGGCGGTGTACTTCCTGGACAAGCTGGCGCTGCGTGCGGGCCACGAGAAGGACGACGACGAGGCAGACACAGTGGGCTGCTGCACGCTCAAGGTGGGGGCGGCGCGCAGCAGACAGCAACTATGTGTGGCGGCTGTTGGCATGTCATGGTGCTGGCAATGAGGGTATGTACTGTCTGCCAGTACCGGGAGCAGGGCAGCACACCAACATCTGTACAGCGGCATCCGCTTGTGCTGAGAACCGCATGCAGGTGCGCGCGTCGGCCGGCACGCCGTACACACACGCATCCCCGCCGCATGTGCAACCACTGCTGCAGGTGGAGAACGTGGAGTGCGTGCCGCCCAACCACATCAAGTTTGACTTCCTGGGTAAGGACAGCATCCGCTACGAGAACACTGTGGACGTGGAGCTGGCGGTGTACAAGGCGGTGCAGGCCTTCATCAAGGTGGACGCCAAGGGCAAGCGTGAGTACCAGCTGTACAATGCGCTGCGGTGCATGCCTTGTTGCTGGCTGCATAGCGCAGATGTATACTTTGTAGGGTCAGTGCACAAGGCGGTGCAGGGCAAGCGTGAGTGGCTGCGCTGCTGCGTGTTGTAGCTGTGTGTTGCGACTGCTTGGTATGTATGTCTTCTGTTCGGTGTACAGCACTGCTGTAGAGGTGTCGGGCTGCTGGGTCCAGCAAGCGCGGACACCATGTATGGTGTTGCTGCATGTACTCGCAGCTATATGAGTAAAGAGCTAGCGCAGCCGCAGGCTGCTGCAGGGGCATGCGGCTGCTGGGGGCAGCAGGTATGGCTGGTACAACAGCGTAACTGCTTTGTGTGATGCGGTTTCTCTAACCTCACGCTGCTGTGCGCGTCGGCTGCTGGGGTGGTTGCTGGCTGCAGGCAAGGGCCCGCGCGACATGCTGTTTGACACCTTTGACGCCACAGACCTCAACAAGGAGCTCAAGGGGCTCATGGACGGCCTCAGCGTCAAGGTGGGGCGAGGATGGGGGTGGGATGAGTGCATGGTGGTCTGCCGCAGCTTGGGTGGCGTGGTCTGTGTCTTCCTGCAGCCAAAGAAGTGGCGCCATAGTTGATGCTTCGCCTGGCCAGCATGTGTGGCAGCTGGCGGCAGTTGCAGCAAGATGCATGTTTGCATGCCGCTACTGTACATCATGGTGCGTTTGCCTATCGCAACGCTCTATATTGTTACATACTCAACCAGACACTTGCTGCACTTTGTCACAATTTGTATCCCGGCATCCGCCTTTGCGTGTGCCGCCAGGTGTTCCGCACGTACAACGCGTCCATCACGCTGGACCGGCTGCTGAGCGAGATGGAAGAGGCGGAGGAGGACGCGTATGCGGCCAAGAGCGTGGACGCAAAAAAGGCAGACTACGACAGGGCCAACAAGGAGGTGTGCGGGGTTGTGTGGCTGTTGGCTGTGTGGCTGCAGGAGGTAGCTGCTCTTCAGTGTTGATGGTGATGCAGGAAATTGGACGTCACAGGCGAGTATCCCGTGTGTGAACGTGCCAGAGTTCATCGCAAAACACCACATATTGTGCCGCACCCATCCAGGGTTACAAGGTTGCAGTTTTACAGCATCCCCGGCTGATACGGGCGTGCGTAAATTAAGGAAAAAGGCAGGAGCCGAGACTCACATCACTGTAATGTCGTGACAAATCCCGCTACCTTGAGCGCAGTCGTGGCAGGGTGCTTGAGCGCACCCATCCAACCTGTACCCCTCACATCTCCCGCATGCAGGTGGCCATCCTGTGTAACCACCAGCGCAGCGTGCCCAAGACGCACGAGACCAGCATGGCCAAGGTCACTGAGAAGCTCAACGCGATGCGGGAGGAGATCAAGGCCCTGGAGGAGGAGCACGAGGCGGCACTCAAGGCCAAGGGACGCGGCAAGAACCCCGACGCGTGAGCATGCGCTGCCATCGGATGCTGTGCATGCGCTGCCAGCACACATGACATGCATAGTCTCGCGCAGCAGTTTCCTGCAAGTGTCATTGCTGCTGCTGTGCATTCCCTCTTTCAGCATATGAGTATGCGGACACCTGCCATGCGTGGGGTGCTACATTCTGTGTGCTAGCTTGCTCAATTGCCATGCCGTGTACTGCACCTTCTTCAGCCCCGTGCCCGCTGCTCAACCCACCTCTGTCGTACCTTCCATTTTTGACTTCTGTTACACGCAGCATTGCGAGCAAGCTGTCCAAGAAGATGGCTGCGCTGGAGAAGGCTGAGCTGCAGGCGGCGGTCAAGGAGGACCTCAAGACAGTGGCGCTGGGCACCTCCAAGATCAACTACATGGACCCGCGCATCAGCATCGCGTGGTGCAAGCGCAACGAGGTGCCCATTGAGAAGGTGTTCAACAAGAGCCTGCTGTCCAAGTTCCACTGGGCCATGGACGTGGAGAGCAGCTTCAGGTTCTGAGGCAGCTAGCTGCAGGGTTTGCAGCTGGCTGAAGCTGTCAGGCAGCTGCAGGGTTTTTAGCTGGCTGAGGTTGTGAGGCAGCTGCAAGTTCCACTGGGTCATGGACGCGGAGAGCAGCTTCAGGTTCTGAGGCAGCAAGAGCAGCAGCAGCACGAATAGCTGCTGATGTGGTGGGTGCTGCAGCAGCAGTGGCAGCTGCCTGGAGCGACGGCTAGCGCCGCCGGCAGCCCAACAGCAAGCGGCTGGCGGTGCAGCAGAGGCTGGGCATTTGGTGAGCAGCTGCTATCAGCTGCTGCGTGTATGTTCTGTGCACTGAGGTGCAGTTGCAGGTCTGTGGTGCAGACTTTGACGCCTGGGTATGTCTGCTGGCAAGCAGCAAACACAGGGTGGCTTGACCGGGCAGCAGGCGTGGTGGCACTTTGCATGTGCGGCGAACTGCCATTCATTTGGTGCCATCCACTTTGGGACAGGTGGATCACAGCAATGTAGGCTCTGAGTAAGGGCCTTGGTTTTGTACTGAGAAGTTGCTTGCTGGCATTACTTTGGGTCGTTTTGCAAGAAGGAGGGACTCCCTCCTCGGAGTTGTGTAGCGCCGATGTGTGGCGCTGCATATGCAGCTGCGGCGGTGGGAGGCCGGTGTGCTGCTTGAACTGGCTGTGAAATGCATGCTGTTTGCAGCTGCCACTGAGTGCTGCGCATAACGCGCATGCAGTTTTGTAAGCAGTGTGATGCTGTCTTGAGTGTTCCGTCTCGGCCGGTCTTGTACTTGTCGACATGCATGTGTGCAGTGTGTGCTTGTGGCTGCTTTGTTGACGGCGGCTGCAGCACAGCTGTTTGCGCAACATTCTTTTCAAGCCGTGTTGTGTCGTGACTTGCACATGCCGCCTTTTACCTGCATGCAGCTCCTGCGTTTGCACAGGCGTGTGTAAGTCTGTGAGACTCTCTGCAGCGCACAGGTGTAACCACCAACAGGTGCTACACAGGCTGTGGCCGATAGATGCACCAGTGAGCTGCTACGTGGCTTGAACACTGCTATGCAGCTGTGTTTTGGGTATGCACTCTGCCACGCACCACAACAGCTCGACACAGGATGTAGCCAAACCCTAACCTGCTGCTGTCCTGCCTCACCGATGATGGGGCTGAGCAATCTTAACTGCTTGCCCACTGTTGGATGTCGCAGACCACTTCTGCTGCTGCCGAATGTTCCTGTGCCACCTCGGCTGTCTCGCGCCTAGTACATAAGGCAGGTTACGCTGTACGACAACCATGGCCTTGCTCTGCGCACACATTGACGTCATACACACTCTTGTAGAAAGTTAGCACCCTATCATGGGTATGCTTGCTTGGACGATGTAGCTCCGGAACAGCAGCAGCATGGGGCCTGCAGTGAAGCCCAGCATCCCAAGGATGCCTGCAGGCTCCTACAAGCCTTCAAAGGCAAAGCAGCTTGCAAAGGTGTTCTCGAAGTTGCAGCAGCTGTTGCTCTCTGAGTGGCAGACAATCCGCGGTGCAAACCTAGGTGGGTCCCTGCTGGTGGGATCCTCTACTGCATGCCTGCAAGCACGCTGCTGCTATCCTGGCCTGCATGCCCAACTATAAAGCAAGCAGGTCACAGCCTCTTCATGTAGCCTAACACCACTTTGCCCAAAGCATGCAGAGTGTACCTGCAGCAAAGCGTTCGTGATGTGTGCTGTCTTTTCAGGTGTCAAGTCAGGCACCAGCATCCTGGAGGATGTGCTGCTGTTACAGCTCAACCAGCTGGCCACACACCTGCACACGCTGGCAGCTAGTGACCAGGAGGCGGCTAGCCGGCTGGTTGAGCTTGCAGGAAAGCTGAGCGAGCAGCATTTCCAGCAGCTGCAGGTGAGCCAGCGGCAGCCACTGCCATGGTGAACTTCTGTCACACTCTGAAGTGCTGCGTTGCTGTCAAGCCACATGCAGCTGTAGCAGCTACAGCAGCAGCATGCTTAGCAGCAGGCAAAGACAGCACACGGTACTCAATAGCTGGTGTGCAAACTGCTGCTGCTGCTGCAGGTGCTGCTGGATGTGCTGGGTCATGAGGAGCTGTCTGACTTTCTGGCCCTGCTTGTCAGGCAAGAAGAGGGCAGGCACACCTGCAGCAGCAAGGGCTACAGCGCAGCATCTGCCACAGCAGCAGCATCGCTCGTCAGCCGCAGTGGCAGCGGGACACTGAGCAGCAGCCAGCACAGAGTCGCCAGTAGCGTAGGTGCGAGCAGGCTTGCAACCGTCTGTCACGCTGGATCGTGGGTGTGCTGGATCAAGATTGTGAATTTCGTAGCGCATGGAGTTGGATTTGCAGCGATGGCAGCAGCGACTTAGCGACGTTATGCGCTTCTGACGTGGCAGCTGGTTCTGTTTCTTTCTGTTTTCGACCAGGTGCGGGCTCTTCTTGGGTCTTCATCAATGTGGTTGCATCAATGTGTTCCTGCGGGCTGTGAGCTCTGTAACTGGTGGCCTGCAGGCGGCAAGCAGCTGCTGGGGTCTGACAGCGGCAGTGCAGCAGGCCAGGGCTGGCAGCGGCGCAACAGAGCAGCAGCGGGTGTTGCCTTTGACGTGGAGGGCCTGGACAGCTTGCAGGACAGCAGCATCAGGCGCCGCAGCAGCATGGGCAGCAGCTCATGCCCTGACCTGAAAGGTGAGCACAACTGACGGCTGTTTGGCTGTGGTCAGCACTCATCTGGACCAGACAAGCCATGTGATACCGTTCAGATTGCTGGCGCACATAGACAGATGCAACTGCACGTGCATGCGAGCCAGCAATGCACTGTATGTGGGCAGTTTGCCAAAGAAGCCTGTTGCCGATGGGTGTTGCTGCTGCAGGTCTACGTTTTGCCTGCCTGCTGCCGCCTGGCCACCTGCTGACAAAGACAGCAGAGCAGCTGCAGCGGCAGCAGGAGTTTGAGACAGCGCTGCAGGCATCAAAGGCAGCTGCGGCAGCAGCTGCAGCAGCAGCAAGGTCACAGCAGCATGCACCTGCTGTGGCGATGCTGCAGCTGCCTGGGAGGCATGTGCCCAGATATGGTGAGCAAGCAGCAGCCTGTTATCTCGTTGTAATGCTGGACCTGCTTCTATCCTGCAGCTGTGATGCACCAGGCAGAATTGCACATGTGCATTCTACCTGCCTCCTTTCTACACAAACGCGCTCATACACATGGCCGCTAGCCCACAGTTTTGTGTAAGTGCAGATAGGCAGCAGCAGCAGCACGCTGTGCTAGTTGGCATGTTGTGCTCTGCCATGATTGCTGCAGTTGTTGTTTCGGCAAACGTATCCTGCAATGTGTTATCCTGCGACCTGCTCGTGCTGCAGGTGACCTGTCAGTGTACCGGCCAGGCAGCGGCAACAGCTGCAGCAGCCCGGCAGGAGGCCCCACCTCACCCTTCCGATGGGCAGGCAACGACGACTGCCGCTCAAACCTAGGGTTCAGCCCCACAGGGCTTAGGTCTTTGCAGCTGGATGCGGGTGGCTTGCTGGCAGCGCCCAGCAGCATGCCAGACCCGCTGTCATGTGGCTTCAGGGCACCCAGCAGAAGTGTAGAGCAGATATGGAAGGAAGGCAGGAAAGCTACCACTGAGGCAGTGCTTGGGGCAGCCCACATGCAGCTGCATGAAGGGCCGTTTGGTGTTTTGATGCTGCAGCCACCACTTGTGCTGCAGCCGCGTGTGGTGCAGCAGCAGCAGCAGCAGCCAGCTATGCCTGTGCTGGATGCAGCAGCAGCAGGGGTGCGGCCCAACAGTGCCCGTAGCAGACGGGGGTCAGTGACAAGCAGGCCGTGCAGTGCAGCAGCAGCAGGAACCGGCAGACGGGGTACCCGTGCAAGCGCAAGTGGGTTCCAGGCGAACGCCGCTGGTGGTGTGGCATCGTCTGGTGGGCCTCTGGCGGCATTTGGCTCGACCATAGCCGGTGCTGCTGCTGGAGTCAGCAGCATTGCTGGCAATGGCAACACCACTGCTGTTGCTGCTGCTGCTGGTGGTGCGGGTTCAGGGCAGCTGGGCAGGCAGGGCTCTAATGTAGACAGCTACGCCAGCAGACTCAGCACATGGGCGGCATCACCAGCAGCAGCAACAGCAGCTAGCACCAGCAGGAGTGCGTTCAGTGCTGCCACTGGCAACACCAGCTCTGCCGAGTCTCCATGCAGCATGGGCAGCGGTGCAGTTGCAGCTACTCCTTTCAGCGGAGGCATGGAAAGCAGACAGCAGGCTTTAGGTGCAGGTACTGCTAGGAGGATGGCGTTTGCTGGGCCTAGAGCAGCAGGGGTAAACTTGCTGGACCCTGCTGGCAGCAGCACTGTCGAGGCTGCTACTGGTGCTGCTGCGTCCAGTGCGAAAGGCGGCGTTGCAGTGCCAGCACTGCAGCTGTCAAGGCTTGGGTCCATGCATGCGCCTGGGGCAGCAGCGGCAGCTGCTGCTGCTGCAACAGCGAGGCCGGACAGTGCAGGCAGCAGCAGCAGGTCACGGCCAGAGAGTGCAGCTAGCACCAGCAGGCTTGCTGTGTCAGCGCGTGCTGGTGGGGCACCACAATTGGTAGGTTTTCCAGCGTACCATTAGTTAGCCTTTGCAGTATGACAGCCCTGGCACCAATCAGTCTGTGAAAGCTAAGGTGCTCAATTCAGTTGAAGCATCCTTGGCAGGGAAGCCATGCTGAGAGTCCTGCGTCTGGCAGGAATACGGGTTGCACAACTTTGTTGCTTAAGGCTCGTGTAATTGCGTTGTTATGCGTGTGTACTGGCATGCACAGCAGCAGGTTGATGGCGCAGGTAACCACGGCCATGTGCGTAAGACGGTCTGCGGGTGGCATCTGCTTGTGAATCACTCGTAAACGGTGCTGATAAGTCGACGGAAGTAATGTGTGTTGCAAACTGCCTTTTGTCAAGGAGTCCTAACCGCTCACGTACGTTGTACGTTGGAGCTCCAACGTTCTCCGAGGAAGGTGCAACCCGCGATGTCAGGCCGGCGGGTGAGGAATCTGCATGTTGCTGATTCACGCAATATAAGGATCTGCCATGGTCCAGGACAGGCACATCAAGCTCACTCCACGAGACAGTGCTTACACAGTATTGCAAAGTCGAGAACAGCAAAGACCGCTGCTTCGCTTGGCGATCAGAGTAACCCAGGTGACTGTGCGCTGTATTTGGTATGGTCGTTGCCAGCGCCCGCAGCAATTTGATTTGTTGGAAATTGGTGTGGCAGGCATCAGATCATATCAGATCCAGGCATGCAGCAACAGCATTGATTCCTCGCAAGCCCGCCAGCGCGTGCTGCCAGCTAATGTATGCACACTTCGCAGCGCAAACACATGCTGATCAGTTCCCTGGCCGATATTTATCTTCCTACAGGCTATCTGTGGCCAATGGTTGCCCCTCGCTTGGCTGCTGCATCAGCAGCACTGCTGGCAGTGCTGCTGGTGGCAGCTGCACCTACATCACATGCTCAGGCTGCTGCCCCTTCAGCATTCCTTGGCCAGCTAGGCGCTGCCAACACTTCATCTCCGGTAGGCACTGGAATGCAGCTCTGCTGCGCATGGAAGCTACTGCCCAGCATGTACAAACATGCATGATGCCTTGCAGTGGCAGCTGCGTGTCATTGCTGGCATGGACAAGCAACTGTTGCGCATAGTACTGCTCGGATACACTTGCACAGCCAATCATGCGCCCCAAACGGATGTCAAGCACATCTGCTTCTTGGGTCAGCCAAGTGCGTGCTTCAATGTGCTTCCCACGTACTTATGCGCCGCCTGGCCACATATCCTTGCGCGCCTGCAACTTCCTCCAGCTGCCTTGACTCCCAGCCACCTCATAACCCATCTGCTCCGCTGACCTAAGTGTTCTGCATACATGAACGTCTCCGCCTGCCGCATCTGTGCTGCTGTACACTGTGCCTATCATCCCTGCAGTCCCCCGCCCCTGCAGAGTGCAGCGGCAGCACCCAAGCCAAGCTCATCATCCAGAGCGTCACACCCATCCCCGGAGCAGGCAACACAGCACAGGTCGTCATCCGCAACATCGGAGGCCAGACCGCAAACATCACCGGGTACCGCCTGACCGGCACGGCCGGAGGCAATGAAAGCGACAGCTCCAACACCCTGTACATTGCCAATGACAGGCGCTGCAGGGAAAACGGCACTGTGCCATCTGGCCAGTCGCTGTTCTTCAAGCCTGTCAGCAACAACAACCCATGCGGCTTCCCCTTCCAGCTGGGATCAGGGTGAGCTGCTTTTGCATGCTTGTGTGTGTGTATACGTGATGGGCAGACGAGGACTGCGCGTGCTGGTGTGCTGCTGCTTCCGTACGCTTGTGTGTGTATACGTGATGGGCGGACGAGGATTGCTTTGTGCTGCTGTGCCGGCAGGAGTTGTGTTCTGCAGCCGCACCATGCATTGTGTAAGGCACCGAATGAGGCCCGGTGCGCTGGTGTGTGGAGCACTGGGTACAGACGTATTCTGACGTGGCATGCAGAGTACCGCCTCATGTGCCCTGCTTAGACAGGTACACGTGCCAACAACTGGCTTTGACCGACAAACTGTCTGCTGCTGCTGCTGCTGCTGCTGCTGCTGCTGCTGCTGCTGCTGTTACCAGTGGTACTGTGACGCTGTCTGACTACAATGGGGCTCCAGTGTCAGCCATGAGCTGGACCAACGCAACAGAGGGCACAGAGGTGCGCTGCAGGCTATCATGCTTGCTAGCATGCGCGTGAAGTGTGCAGGATGCACCTGTATTTGCCCGAGCCCAGCACAACGCTTTCTGTTATTTCTTGCCTGGATGCAAGCGTGCTTTGATCAAATCACCCCCAGGTGTGGGCCCCAAACAACTCCTGCAAGCGTGTTGAACATGGCTGCCGCGCTCCTACTGTCTGCTGTGCCATGCAGGTGATGGTGACTCCTGATGGCAGCGCAGCTGTGCGTGTGCCTGGCAACCAGAACGTGATTGAGGTGCTGCGCTCCCTGGGCGACTACCAGACCTTTGTGCTGGCTCTGCAGGTGAGGCTGCTGACATAGTGGTCCTTTTGATATATCTTGTTCTTGGTTATATTCAATGTGGCTAGTTTATGCACAAGAAGCCGCATGCGTCCAGCAACATCTGTACGCCAATCAACAAGTGTCGCACTGCAAGTCAGCACAGTACGCACACAGCACGTTCAGAGTCTGTCTGTTCATCTTGAAGCTGAGTCGGCTTTTCTGCTGCTGCTGCTGCTGCTGCTGCTGCTGCTGCTGCCACCGCCGTTTTCCTGCTGCAGGCTGCCGGCCTCGATCAGGCCCTGATTGCTGCCAGTGACCCCAACTACACAGGCCCCAAGCTGCCAGAGCAGCAGTACGTCATCGACCTGCCCTGGTGGTTCGCAGGCGCACAGGCCGCCGGTGCTGCTCCCCCTCCCCCACCACCTCCCGCTGCACCCCAGGCCCCTCCTCCTGTTGGTGTGCCTGCCTCTGGCCCTTACACCGTGAGTGCACCTGCTGCCTCAATCAACTGTCGCAAGTGCCCTGCACCTCTGGTGTGCATTCACAAGCCTCTGTTGGTGCGCTGTTCTGTGTTGCTAGGCAGCTGCATGCAACCATTGAGCCGCACGTACGCTGTCAAAAGCTTGCACCGTAGTATCTGTTGACAGCTGCAAAATGCACTGGCTGGACCTTGCGCTGACGCTGCTGCTGTGCCCTGCTGCGTCCTGCTGCTGTTACTGATACCTGCAGATCTTCGCTCCCAACGACGATGCATTTGACGCCATGCTGCTCAACCTGGGCGGTGGCCAGAGGAAGCTGCCACTGGACCAGCTGCTGCGCCTGCCTCAGCTCAAGAACATCCTGATGTACCACATCGTGCCTGGGCAGTACACCAGCGGTGAGGGCGGCGCACAGGCCGTGCTTAAGTAGGGCTAGGGCAGCGTGGGTGTTTTTGAAAGCTGAAGCAAGCCGCACCCCAACCAACATGTGCAATTGTCATGTGCTAAGTGGTGTGCTGCTCGCTCTCGACTCTCTGCACAGATCTGACAGCTCCCATACACAATGACAAACCGCAGTTGCAGGTGGCTACTCATGAGCAACATGCCAGGGGCAGTTGTCAAACTACACAAGCGTCTGCCCTCCCTGACCTTGGTGTTCCTTTCTGCTGCCCCTGCTGCTGCACCTCCCCTCCTGCAGCCTTCCTGCGCAACAACACGCCCATCTACACCGCGCAGGGCGTGGAGGTGGTGCCCTTTGCTGACGGTTGCATGACCGAGGGCAAGCTGATGCTGCACGACTCATGCATCGACAAGCCCACCGCGGACAACTACACCTGCGAGGAGCAGCGCGCCTTTGGCAAGTGTGACTTCCCATTCATGGTGGTGAGTGATCTGCTGTACCGATGCTTGTTATATTGTAATGCTTTAGTAGTCTGCTGCACAGATGCTTGTGATACTGTCACGCTTTGGTGATCTGCTGTGTCTCTTGTTGGACTGTCAGGCTTACTTCACCGGCTGCTGCAGGCCCAGCGCTTGCAGCTGCAGTGCACTGTGTGCAGGCAGGAACGCATGGACCACGTGTGGCAGTGGCGTAAAGGCTGCACCAGAAGCAGCTGTGCTGGTTCCCAGTTATTGCCTTGAAAAGGTTACACTGCAGTCGAGCACAAGCATGCATCCTGCAGTGCTCGCGTACAAAACCCTTGCTAACTTCTGCTGCCTGTCCCACTGCCCCCTGCTGCACCCCCCTGCCTGCCGTCCTGCAGTCCTCCCTGGCTGCGCAGTGGCAGGGCGGCTTCTGCCAGCGCACCTGCAAGCGCTGCGACTGCTCCCCCACCAGCGGCATCATCTGCAGTACCGTGGTCAGCCCAGATGTGCAGGCCAACAACGGCGTCATCCACGGCATCTCCCGAGTGCTGTTCCCGCCTCCTACTTTCACCAAGGAGCAGGCCATCCGTGATGCTGTTGCATACAATGAGAGCCTGGCACGTAACCAGAGCCTGGGCATTGCACCTGCCCCGGGCATGACTGGCCTCAACGACCTGCCAGGCGCAGCTGCACCTATCACCCCAGGCGCTCCTGCTGCTGGTGTCACCCCTGCTGCTGGTGCGGCTAATGGTACTGGTGCTGGAGCTAACCCTGCTGGCACTGTGCCTGGTGCTGCTGCTGGCACTACTCCTGCTGGCGTCACCCCTGCTGCTGGTGCGGCGAATGGCACTGCAGCTGGCGGGGCTCCTGCAGCAGCAGCACCTGGCCAGACAGGCGCTGCACTGGGACTGGCACCACCAGCATCGCCAGAGGCAACACCAGCAGCATCACCAGCAGCATCACCAGCACCAGCAGAGTCCCCTGCTCCAGCAGCCTCCCCTGCAGTGATTGTTGTTGACAACACCACGCAAGCAACTCCCCCTGCAGGAAGGAGGCTGCAGCGCCGGCGCTTCATGCGCAGGCAGTAAGGCTGAGTGAAAGTGGGTTGTGTTTTTGTGCGGCATATAAACATGTAGTTTCAAGTTGAATTTGTTGCACAGTTGGGGTGGGTGCTAGTCGTGTTCGCCCATTGGGGTGGTGTACCACACCCTTATTGGGCAGCGGGCAGTTCTGCGTTCATGTGGTGCATGCAAGCTCATTAGTTGCTTCCTGCAGGAAGCTGGCTCTGGTAGGATGTGTCCTGCAAGGCGCGGCAAGGAACGGTGGTGCTGTGCAAGCATGCTGGGGCTGTCAACCTGGCAGCTTGCCCCATGTGCTGCAATTTTGCTGCATGCACAGCATTACGTGAAAGCTCATGCATGCAGCCACCTGGCAAAGCATATTGCGTTTGAATATGTGCAGCCTGCAGTATGGCGACGCAGGTGCACAGGTTGTGCTGGTTACAGCAAGATACGAGTGCCTGCGTGCTGGTTGACCGTCCCTCCTGAAGGTTACAACCAGGCTGTCAGTGTGTCTGGGTGCCTTAGAGCAGGGCTGAAACGCCTGGCTCTTGCTTGTAATGGAGTGAGGTTGAAGCTCAGCAGGATTTGATGCATTTCAAAGTTGCAGCACTGTGAACTGCTGATTGGCCTTCAGCCTTAGCTGGCCTATGCATGGGGTTTGGGTTATAAGCCACAGTCTTTCCTGAGGCGTGTAACAGGTGGCCCAGACAATTCTTGTCCCTTTACATTGAGAACGCCTGCTGACAAGTCCCAGGTATGCAACAAAACACACTCGGGCGACCATGTGCATGCATGCACACATGCTGGCTTCACAAGACGCTGTAGACGCGTCGTACAGCAGTGGCTGGTGCCTAGAAATGCATCCCTGCACCAAAAGACAAACATGCAGTTGTTGTGGGCGTAAACAGCGAAGCACATCCAACCGTATACTATGCAAGCCATTGCCTGCAGCGACTGCTGCAAAGGAGCCACCCACCCAACACTTCCCTGCTCAAAGGGACATGCTGTGAAGCAGCAACCGCCCACACCAATCGGTCCTTCTCATAACAGTGAATATAGCCTTTTAGTGCCAGACTGCTTTCACACCCACATCTGCTGGACATGCGATGTGTGCCCTATTGGCAGGTCAGCCATGATTTACCTGCCCTGCCTGCCCTGCTGTTACCCAAGGCTGCTGGTGCAAAAACTACCCCCACACCTGCAAGCAAACAGCTGCACTCGCAGATGCGGCACACCGGCACCCAAGCAAAGCCTTCAGAGCGTAGATGATGCTTGTCCAGCTACATGCGGTTGTGCACAAAACCATCAGGTGCTGCATGATGCACCCTACTGCCAGCTGATAATGCTGCAGCTACTGAAGACCATCAACACAAAGCATGCATAATTTGCGATGATTTGATTATGATAAAGGCTCTGCAATGATGACATCAGCCCCTTGCCAGCAGCATGCGGCCCAATAAGCACGCCTACTGCTGGCCTTATCAGCATGCACAGCTGCGCCTTTGACACCTGCTGCTTTGATTGCAGAAACACAGCAAGGCGGCACACGGCAAACTACAGTACGCAAGCCATGCAATCAACATGACTGGCCAACCTGGGCCGCCCAGCTGCTCAGCCTGCTTGTCGTGCCTGCCAGTGCCAGCCTGAGCATGGTGGCTGAGCTTGCTCTGCTGCCGTCCGCTGCCATCCTGCTGCTGCCCACGCTGCTCGACTATTTGCTCCAGGAAGCTAAACTAGATGGCAAGCCAGTATACTGTTACAAGAATGGTCATTGTCTGGTTCTCCCACTGCACCGACAGCTTGCCATCTGTTTTGTCCCCCCAGCGCGTGCAGCTGGCTGCATGCAGGCCTGCTCCTGCCTTCTGGGTGAGGTTGCAGGTCAACACATACTTGAAGGGCTTGTTCAGTGCTGCTAAGCGCTTCAGACAGCCTTCTACGATGTTCCCTGACCAGGCGTCGATCTTGGCGTGCAGGAACTGGCCGTCTCCCACTGCTGCTAGGATGGCCTCCCGCACCATGGTGTCCACCTCCGCATCATCGATGAGGTCATCCTCAGTGAGGCCTCCTTCTACTAGCGATTCGTCATGCATGGCTGCAGGGAAGCAGCTGGCTGCCTTGGTAAGTTTGACTGGGCGCGGAAAAGCAGCAGGAAACAGCTATCAAGCGTAGGTGTTTATGAGCTGGTACTTGAAACTACTTCTTCTTAGACAGTGGAACTACCTGCACATGACGAGGCGAAATTCAAACTTTGCTGAACAAGGGTTGTGCGGAGGACTGAGCAGTGTCACGGCAAGGAGAAGCAACGCAGAAGCACGCAAAAACAAGCACAAGACAATAAGTTGTTTGTGGAAAATTAAACAACTCAGGCCAAGCACGTGCTGCATACCCAACCAGTGAACGCGACTGCTGCTGCTGCTGCTGCTGCTGCTGCCACACCACACACCCACACCATCACTTGTAGCTATTCTGTCTTGTACTGCTACATACAACATAACAGCGCAATGTTGCCTTCGGCCTGCGGCAGAAGCCTCGGCCAGGCAATGGCCAGCAGGCAGCTGCCGCACTGCTGCTGCTGGTCGGCTGCCCAGGTGGCACGCCTGGCACTCGCAGCTCAGCGCTCCAGTGGCATAGCCAGCACCTCTGGCACTAGCTCTACCAGCAGAAGCGGCAGCAGCAGTGACAGCAGCAGCAAGTCGTACCCCAAGCGACAGCGACTGGACGATTACTGCCTGCAGCAGAACCCTCAACACAGCAAAAACCTCATCCAGTCCTGGATTGTACAGGGCAAGGTGCTGGTCAACGACAAGGTTGTTACAAAAGCCGGGCATGCTGTGCCAAAGAACGCAAACGTGCGGATCCTAGCAGAGGACCCAAAGTTTGTGTGCAGAGCAGGGTTCAAGCTGGAGAAAGCCCTAGACCACTTTGAGATAGATGCCACAGGGCTGACAGCGCTGGATGCTGGCCTGTCAACTGGCGGCTTCACAGACTGCCTGCTGCAGCGCGGAGCTAGGCATGTGAGTCGCAACATCAAGTGGCTCGGGTGCAGGGCGGGGGTGCTGTTTGCCTGCTGGAATTCGCCTTACTCATCACGCAGCAGCATGATAGCGGCAAGCAGCTGCATCCTTAGTAGGCCTGCGGACAGAGCAGGAGCTGTGTGGAAGTCAGCAGCCATACGCAGCAGCACACCATGCCATCAGGTACCAAAGCCAGCGGACACGGAGGCCGCGCCGCCACGCCACACCCGCTTCTCTGTCTGTGCCGCACTTATGCTGCTGCTGCTGCTGCTGCTGCTGCTGCTGCTGCTGCGGCTGCGGCTGCAGGTGTACGGTGTAGATGTGGGCCACGGCCAGGTCATGGGCAGCATCGCGCAGGACCCGCGCGTGACAGTGATGGAGAAGACCAACCTACGGCACATGGCGGCTGGCGACGTGCCTGAGCAGGTGGGGCTGTACTCAGCAGGCTGGCATGCTAGCAGAAGTGTGGCTCAAGCAGCGACAACAGCAGCAGGTAAAGCATCGACACACATGAGCACACATCGAGACGGCATGGCAGCCACGGCTGCACTCACAAGCACACAGGCAGGTGTGGTGAGCCGCAGTGACAATGTCGCAGCGCCCTGCTGCACATCAGACGCACCGCGCTGTGCATCTTGGAATCCCAACCATGTGTGCCAGAGAGCCTAAACCACGCTGATCACCTTGACATGTCAAACCCTGAACCGCAGGTATCGCTGGTGACGCTGGACCTGTCGTTCATCAGCGTGCTGAAGGTCATGCCTGCAGTGGCCCAGCTGGTGGCTCCTGGGGCGCAGCTGGTGGTGCTGGTCAAGCCGCAGTTTGAGGCAGGGCGCAGCCAAGTGGGCAGCGGCGGCGTGGTCAAAGATCCCAAGGTGAGCGCAAGCGTTAATGGGAGACTGTTCATTGAGTGTGTGCAGATTGCTTGTGCAACAGCAGCAGCAGAGCTGCAACGGAGTTGACAGGACATTAAGTGTTATATCAGGGAGTTGCTGGCAGCAGCAGCAGCAGCAGCAGCGCTGGTGGTGCACACTGCCTGCTCTGTATGTGGCCATGTCTGGCGCATGGGATGTGCGAGTGCTGCGGTGTGTGCTGGCTGGTCATCGTGATGCGGCCTGTAACAGTGCATGCTTGCATAAGCCCAACCAGCAGCTGAAGCTTGGCGCCACCTCTGCTACGCTGTGTCCCCAGTACATGTGTGCAGGCACCGCACTGCATGCACACAAGTACCAGCACATGCTTGCTGTGCCATTCTAATGGGGCTGTCTATTTCTTTTACCCCCCAGGTGCACCAGCAAGTCATCGACCGCATCACCAAGGGTGTGGAGGCGTATGGCTTCGTCTGCAGGGGCGTGACAGAGAGCCCACTGAAGGGCGACAAGGGAGGCAACACGGGTGAGTCACTGCACATGCACACCCACAGCCGCATCAGCAATGCTGGGCGGGTTTAATTTGGTGACCTGAAACACACATCGTCCTGCAAGGCTTGCAGCATGCTGCACCTGCGCCGCATTCTGAGGTGGCTTGGGTGCTTCCAGAGTATGATAGTTGCAGATGTTAAACACTCAAAGCAGTGCCACCAGCAGTGGCTAGCGCTGTTCAGCTGGCATTCCTCAGCCTTGCTTTTAGCAGTGCTGCCAGCACTGGCAGTGCTTTGCATGCTGCTGTTATGAATATGTGTATGTGTGTTGTTCTTGCTGACACCGCATGTGTGTGTTGTTCTTGCTGATACCGCAGAGTTCCTTGCGCACTTTGTGCACGACCCCGGCCAAGGGCCCATCAGTATACCACCTGATGGCATGAGAGATGAGGGTGGTGACGTCATCCGCAGCAGTGGTTTCGGGGGTAGCAGCAGCAGTAGCAACACCAGCTCAAGCGGCAGCAGCAGCAGTGCAGTGCCTCCGTAGGCATGTAGCAGGTGGTGGGTACAGTACTGTTCAAAGGTGCGACTCGCATTGAATGGCAGACCCTGCGCCCTTCTCGGTGCAAAAGAAGGTACAAACGTTTGACACCAGGGTGTAAGCATGTTGCCATTTGCACTCCAATCGAGAGGGCACATGACTGGGCCAAGGTCAGCAGATCATCAGGTTGGGTTGGTGGCCTGATGGTTGCTTCTCACTGCTGCATTGGCTGCTGGGTCTATAGCCAAGTACGAGGGCCTGCTGGGCTATATTTCCTGGCCGTGAAACAGTCACATGTGGGTTGTCCTTTGCTTCTTAGTAAAGGACGGCATCAGGGTGCTAGGCGTGCGTCAGGCAGGTTGGCAGGTTGTCACCTCCCAGTGATCCGCTCAATTTTCATTGTGCACGGCATGCATGGGTTTGCCACCTCTGTCTTCTAAGTGTTACTTGCTATGTTTTCTGTTTGTTGGGTGCGGCCGATGCAGCAGCCTGGAGCGGTGTACAACTCATCTGATCTGAACTTGCAGGCACTCATCTGTCACCCGCCATTTTGAACTCACGGGTTTGGCTGTGATTGGCGGACCTTTGTCCCATGCTGAGATAGCTCAATACATGCGTTGACTGCGCGTTTTTTTGGATAGCGTAGACCTGTTGCAATCAACCTGCACACGACATTACGTAGAGCAACTGCCACACAAACTCGGTACAGATGTCCACGTCCCAGGTGTGCAGCTTTGGGCCTTTATTTGCTATTATGTTTTACAGGATAAGTTTAAAGCGATATTCGTATAACGCTACGGCCTTACCGCGTTGTGTACTATGCAGGCAGCACAAAAGCGCTTCGGTGGTGTGGTAAAAACAAAGCCACGCAGCGAGCGCAACAGGGTACTGGTTACAGGAGGAGCTGGGTTCGTGGGCAGCCATCTGTGCGAGTTCCTCGTGAACCGTGGTGACCATGTGAGCAGCACCCAGCAGCAGCAGTAGCAGCAGCAGCAGCAGCAGCATGTCAGCACCTGCTTCCTTGTCTTATCCCAGTGATCTCCCGCTTGTTTGCTGCGACTACCTTGGCTGGGAAAGTAGCGTGTTTATCGCCTTGCCAGCCACACCACCTGCATGTACAGTATATCCTGTGCCATTGGCAGTTGCACACCAAACAGGATCTGTTGCTGGGAGCATCTTTACTTAGGTGGCAACTCAGCTGCACTGGCAGAAGCACAGGCACCACATTGCTCACCCAAAACTCTTCTTTGCAGTCAGCAACCTGCTGTTACAGCGACTGTCACTGCAGCGCTGCCACCCCCCTCCACCACCCATCTGCATGTCTGCATATGGGTGCATGCATGCGGAGCACGCAATTCTCACCTGCCCACCCTCTTGCTTGACAAACTGTCCTGCAGGTCATCTGCATAGACAACTTCTTCACTGGCAGCAAGGACAACATCGCGCACCTGCTGGACAGGACCAACTTTGAGCTCATCCGCCACGATGTGGTGGAGCCCATCCTGCTGGAGGTGGACCAGATCTTCCACCTGGCCTGCCCAGCATCGCCCATCCACTACAAGTGAGCAGCAGCGGACTGTATGAGTGTTTACGGAGGAGTGCAGAGGCAGTGTGCAGCAGGGCGGCGCAGAGCAGCACGGCGGAAGTAGCACTGCTGGAGCAGCGCAGCAGCAGCAGCAGCAGCAGCGGCAGCACAGTCGCTACTAACGGGTTTGCTCTCGGGATAGCACCAAGGGCAGCAGCAGCAGGCTGCACCCACATCCTGCCTACAGCTTGTGCGGGCCTCCCGGCAGCGCTGCAGCAGTGCCACAGAGCAACTGCGCCAGTGCTGTGCTTGCATGTCTGTTTGCGGTGCCTCCGCTCTGGTCAGCCAACCAGCCAGTTCCAGTTGCTAGCTGCCCCTGCACATCTCGCTGGTCAATTACACCTTGTCGTTCGCTCATCCTCAGGTACAACCCCATCAAGACCATCAAGACCTCATTCCTGGGCACCATGAACATGCTGGGCATGGCCAAGCGCACGCGCGCACGCTTCCTGCTCACCAGCACCAGCGAGGTGCGCAAACGTTGATGTCATGCACAGGCCTGCGGCAACAGTGCACTGCGCTGCTAGTGCATTGCCATTACTGCGCTGTGTGGGTTGGGGTCTTGACCATGATCTGACCGTGTACTGTTGCCAGCCTGGGCCTCAGGCTTCCTGCTCACCAGCGAGGTGCGCGGCACTGCCTGCTTGACCCAAGGCAACAGTGCAATACCCTGCTATAATGTTGCCAGCACTGTGCTGAATGGGTTGATGTTCTGAGTGTGTGCTGCGCTTTTCTCAATGTACTGCTGTATGTGCTGCTGCAGGTGTATGGTGACCCCCAGGAGCACCCCCAGACTGAGTCCTACTGGGGCAACGTGAACCCTATCGGGGAGCGCTCCTGCTACGATGAGGGTAAGTAGCGGCAGCAGCAATGCCCGCAGTGGCTGCGCGGGGACATGCAGCTGCATTTTTCGTAATGTTGTGCACCTGCTGTATGTGTGTATTGTGGTGTGGCTGGAACACACTGCACTGCCGTATGACGCGCAACATCAGCAGCTAGTCAGCATTCTCGCGGGCTGTGACTGCACTGCTTCTGCTGTGACTGCGCTGCTTCTGCTGTGACTGCGCTGCTGCTGCTGCTGCTGCTGCTGCTGTTGCACCACAGGCAAGCGTGCTGCGGAGTGCCTGACCATGGACTACCACAGGGAGCACAACCTGGAGGTGCGGCTGGACAATCGCTGACAGACAAGCTGCTTCCAACATCATGGATAACTGCATGAATGGCATATGCTTGTGAGCCAGGACAAGCGGTTCTGGCAGGTTACCTGTCTGCAGTGCAACACAGCCTGTCGCCAGCAGTCCTCTGCTGGTGCTGTAGCATACGCCAGCACTTCCACGGCATGCCCAACCAACACCACTGACATGTTTTCGCATCGTTTTCAACCGCAACGCCAGGTGCGCATTGTGCGCATCTTTAACACGTATGGCCCTAAGATGGCGCTGGACGACGGCCGCGTGGTCAGCAACTTTGTGGCGCAGGCGCTCACCAACCAGCCCATCACCGTGTACGGGGAGGGCACGCAGACGCGCTCCTTCCAGTACGTGTCTGACCTGATTGCCGGCATGGTGGCTGTCATGGACGGAGATGAGATCGGGCCCTTCAACATTGGCAACCCTGGGGAGTTCAACATGCTGGAGCTGGCAAATGTGAGTGCTTGCAAGATGAGTTTCTGCAGGATTTTATTGTCACTGTTGGGGTGCCTGCTGGGCTGGGCTGTAGCAGCATGTACCCCGTGAGACGGTGTGTCAGGCTGCCAGGTTCTTGGTGGCTGATCTCGCAGTTGGTTGGCCGCGTGGTGGGCAGTGCTTGGCATACGTTGAACCCTACTGCTTGAGCGCTGCTGCGGCCATGTCGACCTGTTTTGTTAACAATCTGGTGGTGCTGCTGCTGCTGTTGCCTTTTTGCCGCGACAGCTGGTCAAGGAGGTGGTCAATCCCAACGCAGAGATCGTGTTCCGGGAAAACACCGCGGACGACCCCTCGCGCCGCCGCCCCGACATCAGCAAGATGCGCGCCAAGTACGGCTGGCAGCCGCAGGTGCCGCTGCGCGAGGGCCTGGCACTCATGGTGGATGACTTCAAGCGCCGCCTGCACGTGGACGCATGATGATGAGCTACCTGTGCTGCTTGCTGTGAGCAGCAGCTGGTTGCGCTCGCAAGCAAGGACTGGGTGTTTGGCGGGTGTTGTTGATGTTGTTTGTTGGTGGCACCGTGGCAAACCTGGATTGGACGGGGTGGAGTATGCCCGCTGCCTGCGCCATCCCTGCATCCACAATTGTGCAGTCTACTGCGCTCATGCTTTGAGGGTTGGCTGGTAGTAGAGTGCTTCTGATGTGCGTGCAAGCCCTGCAAGCGCACCCCGCCTTGGCTGGTAGCAGCAGCAACACAAGTTTGCCAGCTCTGGCATTAATGATGGCCAGGTTTGCTTGCAGGACTCCACAAACAAGCAGCAGCTGCACAAGCTGAAGGAACATGGGAAGCAGAGCTGGGCTGGGTTTGCCAAAGTAGTTCAAGATTGATTTGGAACTGTGCCTCGGATGGGGTGCGATGGGCGGTGCTTGTGCTCTCTCGTGTTCCTGTCCTGGTCTCTACAGGCGCCGGGTGGTGTTGGAACTGCGAGTGCTCTGGACGGAAAGCTAACGCGTTGGGTGTGCTGCATGCGCCTTCACCACGGAGGTGCTCATCTGTGCCCCTGCTGCAAAGAAGGGGCATGTGTATGCACATGTCATATGGTGTGCTTGGTAAACCCATGCTGCTGTGTGCAGAGCAGCAATGTCAGCAGCTCAATTGCTTCGCATTGTCTTACTGCACATTTGTCATGGCAGGCACGTGCATGCCAGCCATTGTGGTGGCTGCCCAGTCTTGGCTACACCAGTTAGCTGGCACGGCAGCTGCTGCTGCTGTACGAACTACGAGGCTGCTGCTGTACACCATTACTACGAGGCTGCTGCTGTACACCATTACTACGAGTCTTGGTTACACCATTACTACCTCTACTACTATGAGTATGCCTTTATACATCGTATTTATGAAATCATCCGCAACACGCCACCGGTGCCTGGTGGTGAGGTGCACACAACGTTTGGTTTTGAACCTGCACAACAGGGTACCCCAACATGGGTTACCAGTCGTGTGGAGGCTACTAGGTTTGATGGCAACATGGCCTTGTATGTACTCGAGCAATTTCGCTTCACTTTCAGGTTTGTGGACGATCTATCAGCGGCATGCAACCCATTTATAAAGCATTTGTTGTACCGTAGAAACAGCATACTGGGAGGCTTGTTGACAGGATTTTATCCTGACGACGGCCTGACCCTAGAGCCCACGCATGCAGATATGTGGTCTTTTGCCACGTTGGACTTGCGCGTAGTTACGATTATATACGAGGTGCTGGATGAGCTCACAGGTCTCATGAAAAGGTGTGTGAAATCACACACTGAGCTTTATGATATGCGACGAGAGGAATGTTATGAAGGTATCCCCATAGCTCAATACACACATGTATCGAGTGATGTTGGGTAAAACGTGGGAAATAGGTTGCCTGTTACCATTGGTGGGCCACCTTGATGATTGCCGTCACATCCCAACTGGTGGAAGCACAAGATGTTTCCCTGTAAACCCAATGATGCCTGTGAATACGCCTGTCCGTGGCAGCTGGGATGAGCCGCAGCCTGTGGCTCCAGACAATCATGCACAACATGACAAAAGTCACCTGCTGAATGACTGTGCGCCAGCCACTGCTTGCGGCCACATCCCATGCACTTGTCAGTGCACAACGTGACGACAAGAGCAAAACGGCATTGCAGGTGCAGCGTGCATCCGACGCGTGCGCCCACATGCAATTTTTCACATCCACGGATCACCGCTGTGCTGCAACATCTACATCTGGACATCTTCGAAAAGCTGACATGCGCATGTGCACAGTTACAGCGTCAACTTCAACTGCACCTAGTTCAATCATTCAGCATGTGTCCCGCCAGCTGCTGCTCCGGCCGCTGTGCTCAGCTGCAGCCCCCGACAGAGGGCCAGGGGCTGCTGCTGCAACCATCAACACACTGCTGTCTTGGAAGACACGACTCTAAACACTGCACCACACACACAGCTGCTGCGGCCACACAGCTGCTGCTGCCGCAACGCAGCTTCACCTTGACTTTCTCTGTCGAACTAGTCCAACATCCTGCTTACAATCACTGCTGCAGCAGAGGCACAGATAGAAGGCGAAATGATCACCGCCTGCCACGCCTTTTCTGCACAAGCTCAAAGCCGTCAGCATCAACCACAGGAGCTTGCGGCACTTTCAAAGGTACTGCTGCTGGCGCTGCTGCGTCGCCCATGTCTTCATCCATTTCATCATCATCGCTGTCTGCGTCGCTGCTGCTGCTGTCATCATCCATCTGCGCACCGTCCAGGTCCACCTGCGCCAACACAGCAGCAGTAGCAGCAGCAGCAACAGCAAAGTTCAGCAGTGCCAGCTTGGCAGGTCAAGTGTAGATACAGCATGTGACCGCAGACACAACCAACTTACAGTCAAGCTGACACAAATGTATGGGGCACTTGAGGCTGTCAGTATCAGCAGGCTCAGCTGCAAATGCCAGCTACTGTGCGACGCACACAGCTGCATGCTGTGTCTAATCCTCAACCTGCAAACTCACCACACACTTCTTGCTCGCTGCCGCGCCTGTTGCCTGCCGCTGCCGCAGCTGCTGCAGCACGCTGGCATCGTTGCGCAGGCATGCTGCGTATAGCTCTACCAACTGCTTGGCCACCTACAAGTGGGTTGAGGCAGTACATACAGTTGGACAGATGACCCACTTGCTGGCAATTACTCCTGCTCATGGTGTGTGTGCTTGAGCAGAGAAGGCACAGCAACACCTGTAAGGCACGACGTCACACATGAGCTCCCTGCAGTCATCATGCGCCACTGCAGATACTGACGCAGCGCCAGCAGACATGGCAGCACCTAGAGCATTTTGCTACAGCCGCTGCTGACCTGAAAGGCAGCACCAAGTTTGCACAAACTGCTGCAGCCATTGCACAGGCTGCTGTTGTTGCACACCTGTGAAGGGCTGCCATCTTCAACCTCCACATGGAACTCCTCCAGCAGCGCATCTGCCAGCTCCATCTCAAGCTCATCAGCATAGTGCTCTGTTTCAAAATGTTGTGATCATGCAGCAGCAGCAGCAGCAGCAGCAGCAGGCAGCGCATGTCAGCAGCAGACATGGCAAGACAGGCTGCTGACGTGTATCCTGCGTTGGCATGTGTGCCTGGGCCAGGCTGAGCTGCGTCATGCGCTTAACGATTGCAATTGTGACTGAGGTGCTTGTACAACTGCTGCATGTACTACACTCGCTACATGGATGCTGCCAGCTGTTAAGCTTGGCAGCACAACACCACCACTGCAGTGTAGCCTGAACAGCAGCAGTGCAAGTTGCATGGCAGCAGCCTGGAGCAGGCTTCCTTCCCCTGCCTCACCCTTCTTCTTGTAGAACCACTCGAGAATGTCTTCAATCAGGTAGTCTGCTTTACTGGCGCTCTCTGAGCCGCCCCACTGGTTTTCAACTGCCAGCACCAGGGCTGTCCACTGTGAGAAGATGATAGCTACGCCCTCCTCAAAGCCCTCCTTAGCTGGACCGCTCAGCTGCGCCACGGGACCTGTTCGTGTACCACTGCGTAGATCCATGCTACTTATATGCCCGGTAGCTGGTGCGCGGATGCACTGTTGAGATGCAGCGGGTGAGTGCACTGCCGCCGTGACTAATGCTCTGTGCGAGGTGGGGTAAGCAGCAAAAGGAGCTTAACGTAAGGTTTAATCCGTAGACGTCTGATGATGCAGTTGAATGCGATGCGCCAGCTTAAAGCTGCAAGACGCAGCAATGCAACAGGCACAGTGAACTGACGCAGCACCCAGTGACAAACTGACATGTGAATGCTTTACGACGACACAACTGCTACTGCACGCTTTTGTGCGATGCCGTTCGTGTTGTTTGATACCAGGATGGTGCACTGCATACAGAGAAGCAGCAGACAGTGTTGACACACACTTCAAACGTACTGTTTGCAGGCACTCATAGATCGTAGCACAATGAGCTGAAGGGGCAATGAGTGACTCAGACAATGAGGATGATGGAGGGCTCGGACTGGGAGGCATCCTCTGGGGCAACCTGGGGGAAGGTGATCAGCTGGAAGTGGACTACCTGGACCAGGTAAGGACTCTGCAGGAGCTGTGACAATCATTTTGCAGCTCAAATGACAGCAAACAAGTGTCAAGAAAGGCTGGGCCATTCTGCATGCCGGCTGCAGTGCAGCTGTGCTTCTTACCAGCTTGCTACAGGCAGCAGCAGTAGCAGAAGCAGCACTGCTGGCAACACTCTGTCTGCTGACCCTGCTGCGCTGTCGATCCATGCACCTACAAAGCCTCCAATCATTGATTAGCAATGTTGAGCTGCTGTCCTGTTGTTGCGCTGCAGGGTGTTGTCAAGGCCCTGGGCAAGGTCAACAAGCAGCTCAATGTGGAGCGGGACCTGCTGGTCAGTTGCTGCGCCTGCAGCAACTTCAACAGCATGCAGTAATCACTCAACAGTCACACAGCACAGCGGTGATGCAGTAGCCAGCGTTCAAGTGACAGAGGCAGCATAGCAGCAGCACATGCATACCCACCGGGTCTTGGTTGCAACCTGGGCGCTGGCAGCCCTTTGGATGCCATCAAACTGGCTTTAATGCTTCATCACACCACCAAGCAGCAGACGTACACCCACACCCGCACACCTATTTTGTTGTGTGCTTCATATGCCACACGCTGTCCCTGCAGGGTCAAGTCTCCCGTGGCTCTGCAGCAGCAGCAAAAGCAGCAGCAGGCCCATCTTCATCCTCAGCTGCTGCCACGCCCTCTGCATCTGGTGTGAGCTTTTCCAGCTCAGCAGCTGACTACGCTGATGAGCCCACGCTGCCCGAGGACCTGGAGGACATACCAGAGCTGCGGCCGGGGCAGCCCTCAGCAGCAGCAGTGCCTGCATACGGGTGAGCTGTGGTTGCCAGCCCTGAACAGAAGCAGCAGCAGCGCCTATGCATGGTGAAGTTGCGGCTGCACAGCAGCAACAGAAGGTGGTGCCACTATCGCCGCATCGATGTCTCCAGGTCCCTAGGAGACAGTACCAAGTATGTAAATGCCACCAGCCTTTGCTGTTTGTCAGCGCCTTGCTAGCCGTCACTGCTTGCTGGACTATATGTGTGTGCTTGCTTGCAGGGCTGCTGCGCATGTTGCAGGGGAAGATGACTATGATGATGACGAGGACAGCGGGGCTCCAGCAGCAGCACCAGCAGCAGCACCAGCAGCAGCAGCAGCAGCGGCAGCAAGCGCGGCCGCGGTGGTGATCAACCCAGCAGTGGCAGCAGCAGCTGCTGCAATCGCTGCTCAAGGCAACCTGGCAGCAGCAGAGGATGACTATGATGCAGAACCATCACCAGCAGCAGCTGCTGCTGCTAGGCCAGCAGTGCTGCAGGTCAGCAGCGCAGCACCGCAGCAGCAGCAGCTCAGCCCGAGCATGGCGAGCCTGCTGCAGGCACAGCAGCTGCAGCAGCAGCAGCAGCAGCTCCTGCAACAACAGCAGCAGCAGCAGTTGCCAGTGCAAGGTGCCGGCTTGGTTGCTGGGGGCTTCCTGTCGGCCCTACAGCAGGTGCAGCAGTTGCACCCTGGTGCCTCAGTTCCACAGCCAGCTGCCTTACCAGCAGCAGCAGCAGCAGCAGCGCCAGTGCGGCCGCAGCGGCCAGAGCTAACACCAGAGCAGCAGCGGCGGCTCGCGCTGATACGAGCAACGCCGGCACAAGATGCCAAGCAGCAGGCGATGGCGTTTGTGTACCTTGACTTAGATGAAGGCGGCGAGGACATCATCCACTTCAGCGAGCTGTTTGCACCGTCTGACAGCGCTCTGAGGGTGAGTGCCAGCGCTGATCTCACACCTGTACACAACTGCAGGCAGTAGCACCGGCATACTAACAGTGATACTTCAAGCCAGTTCACCGCTGCAAGCGCATCAGCCTCCTTAGCTGCCCCTGCAACCCCTGTCTCCGCCTGCCGTGCTGCCCTGCAGGCTTCCCTCATGGACGCTGCGGGCAAGTCAGCGCTGTGCATACTGCAGTTGATTCTGCGAGTGGTTCCTGCAAATACTTCAGCCTCCTCAGTAGCGTGCTGCTGCCCTTTTCAAACTACTTCTCCTGCTTGCCCTGCTTTTCCTGCAGGCCTCCCTCATGGATGCTGCAGCAGTTCTGATTTGACTTATTCCTGCAAATGCTTGTTGCACGTTCCTGCTTGTCCTCCCTTTCCTGCAGGCCAGCCTCATGGATGCAGCAGGCAAGTCAGCCGCAGCCCACGCAGACGCGCTCGAAAAGGCGCGCCAGCGCTCCGACAGCAACCGCCAGCAGCAGCACCAGCACCTGCTGACCATCGCCGCCGCGCAGCAGCAGGCGCTGCTCGCGGCGCAACAAGGCGAGGACGCATTACAGCAGCAGCAGCAGCTGCAGCAGCTTGTGGCAGAGCCTGAGGTTGCTGAGGGTGATGAGGTGCTGTTTGGCCAGGCGGAGGGTGAGGCGCTGCGGCTGGCTGCGCTGCGCGTGGCGGATGGCACGCAGGAGCTGTCAGATGCTGAGGACGAGCTGTTTGTCAACAATTCAGGTGGGAGCTGCGTGTGCATGTGTCTCTGGTTGTGTGCGCTTGAGCTGGTTTGCTTGTCGTGCGTGCTTCTGGTGTAAGGGTGACATGATGCGGTGCGGGGCATGCGGCTGTCAGATGCGGAGGAGCAGCTGTTCGACAACAATGCAGGTGGGGGCTGCGTGTTTTGGGATGTTTCTTCGTGCTTATTGGTCTTTGGGTGGCATGCTGAGTTGCGCTGCATGTGGCTGTCAGATGCTGAGGAGGAGCTGTTGCTCAACAATGCAGGTGGGGCGTGTATCCTAAAGCTTGTTCTGAGCTTGGCTCCCTGTGGTTCTTTGGCCTTGAGTGGTGATGGCGCTGGCTGCATGTTCAATGATGTTGACAGGGAGTTCACATTCTACATGCAAGCATCTGGACTGCTGTGCGTGTCGAAAATATGTATCCTTTAGAGTCAAAGGTTGGTAACACGCATGGGTTGAGTACATGGCATGCTAACCAGGTGAAAGACTCCAACAATATGGAAAGTATCACCTGAACGGCACATTTTGTGTGCTTGCTGCTGCAGGCTTAGGCAAAGCAATGATGCGTGCAGCCAAAACCAACGCAGCTGCAGCGGCTGCCTCAGCAGCCGCCGAAGCTGCAGCAGCGACAGCTGCCGCCAAGCGCACCGCTGCAGCAGCAGCTAAGGCCGCGGCTGCGACAGCTGCAGCTGGAGTTGACGCCCTTACAGTAGAAGAGGCAGAGGCAGCTGCCGGGGTGCGGGCACTGCAGGCAAACCCTTACGCTCTGGAGTCATTAGATGCAGGGATACTGCCGGATTGGGAGTCCAGCATAGACTGGGGCAGCAGCCGCACTCATAAAGCAGGGGCGGGCGGCTACGGCCGCACAGCAGGCAGTGCAGCAGCAGCGGCTGCTGCAGCAGCTGCCGCAGCGGCAGCAGCAGCAACGGCGCTGCAGGCTCAGCAGCAGCAGCAGCCATTGTTGCTGCCGGGCGCTAGCTCGATGCTGCCTGGAGCAGGTTCAATGCTGCCTGGAGCAGGATCTGCACTGCCTGGAGCAGGATCTGTACTGCCTGGTGCAGGATCTGTACTGCCTGGTGCTGGATCTGTACTGCCTGGTGCTGGATCTGTACTGCCAGGCTTGCCAGGCAGTATAGGCCTTCTACCAGCCAGCTCAGGGCTACCTCTCTCTGCCGCTGATAGCTTGCTGCCTGGTGCTGCTTCTATGCTGCCGGGGGGTAGCATGGCGCTTGATGGAGCTGTGCTAGATGCAGCAGCAGCAGCAGCAGCGGTGCCTGCTGCAGGTGCTGGTGCCGGCAGGGGCAAAGGCAAAGCTGGCAAAGCAGGCAAGCATGCAGCAGGCGGCAACCAGCTGAGCAAACCTCGGAAGCCGTTGGAAGCTACGCTGCTTGACTTGAAGACAAACCGGCACATGCTGCGGCTGATGCCGCCGCTGTCAGCAGCTGCTGCTGCAGCAACCAACGCTGGGGACCAGGCTGGCGATCAGGCTGCAGCAGCAGCAGCTGCCGCGGGTGATCGCGCTGCTGCTGCCGCGCTGGCGCCGGCGCGCCATTGGGGCAGCGGTTCAGGCCTTGGCGGCATGCAAGGCAGTGTGCGGGGCTTTGGCAGCAGCAGCAGCAGCAGCAGAGAGCAGCCAGCAGTGCTGGATCCTGAGGCTGCTGCAGCAGCAGAGGCGCTGCAGATCAAGCATGTGCCGGAGCTGCTAGCTCAGGAGTTCCAGCCTGTTCTGCCTGAGGGCGACGACTGGATTGCTGACATAGTTTGGGATAGGGATGAGGCGGCAGCAGCTGCTGAAGAAGCAGCAGGTGGTGCAGAGGAGCAGGGGATGGCAGGCCAGCAGCAGCTGCAGCAGCACCAGCTGGAAAAGCAGGTGTCCAATGTTGACAAGCTCAGCAAGGCGGCACAGCACCACCAGCAGCAGCAGCAGCAGCTGATGAACAACAACAATATCAATCAGGCGCTGCAGCTGGTTTCTGGAGCAGCAGCAGCAGGCCGGCGCGTGCGCGTGGTGTGGGACTTGAATGATCCTCACATGGTGTTTGAGGCGCCACAGACCGGGCAGTACAGCAATGCAAGCGCTGTGGTGCAGCAGGCTGCGCCAAAGGTATGTGGCAGATGGGGGCAGCAGCACGTGCAATGCTGGACTGGCTGAAGCTGAGGCGCTGCCGGACGACATGCACATGTGCCATGTACAGAACATGGCGTATCATGGATCCTGCAGCTTGCGCCAAACTTGTCGCTATGCGATCCCCATGGCTCTGTGCATGCCACCCGTAGGTGCATGTTGCTGATATTAATCGCACAGCATCCTTGCTGTTCTCAGGCATTGACACATGCACTTGTTGCTGCTGCTGCCGCCGCTGGCATGGCGTGCGTGCCTGCTCTCTGCTACCCTGCAACACCGTGCAGGTGGTGGTGCACCTGCCGCCGCACCTCCTCACAGAGCAGGACTCACATCGGCATCGTCTGCATCACCCGCCCCCTGCTGTCCGCATGGCCGTCCCGCGCAGGTGGTGGTGCACCTGCCACCGCACCTCCTCACAGAGCAGGACTCACACCGGCATCGCCTGCATCACCCGCCCCCTGCTGTCCGCATGCCTGTCCTGCACAGGTGGTGGTGCACCTGCCGCCGCACCTCCTCACAGAGCAGGACTCGCTGCTGCGCGAGCTGGCGCCGCTGCACATCAGCCGGGACCACCTGTACACCAGCGGCGAGCGCACTGCCGGGCGCACCACGGGCACCGGCAAGCACACCAAGATGGCGCTGGACTTCCAGAACAGCCTGCTGCCCACCTTCCCAAAAGACACCTACACCGCATTCTGGCACCGGCCCAGGTGAGACAGTGGGATAGCTGACAGGATTGAAGAACGAGGTTCTGTGGCAACTTGCTGCCGCCGTTTCCAAAGGACGCCTGCAGCGCATTCTGGCACAGGCCCAGGTAAGAGAGCGGGTATGTTGCGGGGCTCGCTGTAGTTGAGGGTTAACTGTAGGCGAGCAGCCAGCTGTGTAGCCAGCAGTGGGCTGCTCAGCCCCTGGCAAGCACACCAAGATGGCGCTGGACTTCCAGAACAGCCTGCTGCCGACTTTTCCTAAGGACGCCTACAGCTTCTTCTGGCACAGGCCACGGTGAGAGACGGGGATGCATTTACAGTTGTATCTGAACTTCAGCACCCCAACTCATGCTTCATCTTCAACACTATGTGCGCCCTGCAGGCACTGGTGGAACGTGGCTCACCTGCTGTACACGCTGGTGCAGGGCATAAGCTGCAAGATGCATGCATTGGTATGCCTGATTTACCCTAAGACCCGTTGCTGATCTCGCCGCAGGCACTGGTGGAATGCAGCGCACCTGCTGCACGCGCTGGTGCAGCGCATTGGCTCATGCGCATTGCCATTGTATTTGATCTGCAGTAGCCGAACTCACTTGTGTCTCTATGCTCTGCAGGCACTGGTGGAATGCGGCGCACCTGCTGTACGCGCTGGTGCGGCGCCAGGCAGACCTGGACAGGGGGCGGGCGGCAGGCAGGGTTTACAAGTTTGAGGCTGTCAGCCTCACGCTGCGCAAGGGCAAGGTTGCCACCACGACTGATGGGGACGCTGACCTGTCCAATGTCTGGCAGGTGAGGCGGTGAGGTGTAATCTGACAGTTTCAGGCATGGTAAATGCACGACTGCGCACCTTCAAGCAATGCTGGTCCAGAAGCCCCCCTGCCCGATGGCTTCTGGCGCTCCAAATGGGCTGAGGTGTGGATGAGGACCAGTTGGTGAAGGGCTGCAGGGCTGCAGGGGTTGGGGCAGTGTGGGCTGTGTCCTGCGGGGGCAAGGTGTCCAGCATGCCTGACGGGGACGCTGACCTGTCGCAGGCCTGGCAGATGAGGCGGTGAGGTGTGGATGAGGGCAAGCTGGTGAAGGGCTGCAGTGCTGCAGGGGTTTGGGCAGTGTGGGCTGTGTCCTGCGGGGGCAAGGTGGCCAGCACGCCTGACGGGGACGCTGACCTGTCCAATCTCTGGCAGGTGCGGAACGGCAGAAGCGAAAGCTCAGCGCAAGGGGGGTGCAGCAGGATCTGTGTGGGCTGACAGAGCGTATGGTTTGGTGCTGACAGCCAGCCATGAGGAGGGAGGTGTTGTGACAACGGTCCGTTGCACTGTGGTATGCTGTTCCGTCTGGCTCTGTGGGTTGGCTCCGTCCGGGCCTGCGACTTGGAGAGAGTGTGTTGTTGCTGTGTGTGGCTGTCAAGCTGATCACCCTGTTCAGCGAACCTCCTGCTGGTGCAACGCACACGGCATGTCTGCATGCTTCGTATCGCCCTTCTTGACATGCAAGCCCCACACACTGTACGTCTGCAACCTGCGCACTGTGTGCTGTATGGTTGTGTCTGCTGCCTGCCAGGTGGTGTCGTCGCTGCGGGCGTTCAAGGAGGCATCCACTGCGGAGATGCCTCGCCTGTACGGCCCCGGGGCCAACTATGAGGCGCTGGGCTGGGTGGGCGCATGGCTGGACCCGGACAGGTGTGCTGCTCTGTGTGCTGTGGCGCTTTGGTGTGTGCTGTATGGGTGTGCTGGCAGGCAGGCTTTGCGCGGCGCATGGCTCGTCCGGACAGGTATTGTTGCAGGGCGACGACTGGCCGTGTAGCACTACGACACTGAGCTTGTATAGGGTTGAACAGGGCTTGTAGGGGCCTGGCTGGACCCGGACAGGTGCGCTGCTCTGTGTGTTGTGTGGCTGTGTGGTGTTGGTGTGCTGTATGTCTGCATGGCTCTGCTTCCAGGCGGGGTGCGTGGGCG
The DNA here is from genome assembly GCA_004335835.1 of Scenedesmus sp. ARA3. Classification (NCBI taxonomy): domain Eukaryota; kingdom Viridiplantae; phylum Chlorophyta; class Chlorophyceae; order Sphaeropleales; family Scenedesmaceae; genus Scenedesmus; species Scenedesmus sp. ARA3. The sequence continues at coordinate 55,320 of RWJK01000862.1, forward strand.
CATGGCTGGACCCGGACAGGTGCGCTGTTGCAGGGCGACGATTGAGCGCGCAGCAGCACGATACTGAGGTTGATTTTGGCTCCGCGGGGGTTGTAGGGGCCTGGCTGGACTTGGAAAGTGGGCGCATGGCTGAAACCGGACAGGTGTGGTTGCAGGGCGACGATTGGCCGCGCAGCAGCACAAAACTGAGCTTGTATAGGGCCGGGTGTGGGTTGCGTGGACCTGGCTGGACATGGACAGGTGTGGAGGCGTTGTGCTGTATGGCTGCACGGATCTGCTGAAAGGGGTGGGCTACGTGGGCGCATGGCTGGACACAACAGGTGCGCGAGCAGCACGGAAAACACCCAAGCAATGCTGCACTTGTCCTGTGCAGTGTTGGCATGGCAGTGACGAACACCAGTAGATGGCACATACTCGCTTGCAGCAAGGCTGGTAGGTCTAGTTCCCTTGGCTCAATGATGGCCTTGCTGACCCGAGTGCTGCTGTCTGCCCTGTCTTCCTGCCCTCCCCTGTCCTCGGGCCCGTCGTGCTCTGTCTCCCTGCTTGCAACAATTCTCCACCTGCCGCAACAACATGGCTGGCCTCTAGCTCTAGCTCCCTTGGCTGCCCCTGCTGACCCGAGTGTTGCTGTCTGCTCTGTCTTCCTGCCCTCCATGCTCATGCTGCCGTCCTCGCCTTCACTCCTCGCAACAACCCTCCACCCGCCGCGCGACAACCCTCCACCCGCGCCGCGACAACACTACACCCGCGCCGCGACAACACTGCAACGCTACCCATCCGCAGCCCGCTCAGCAGCTTGGGCTTCACCCCGGGCACAAACTTTGTGGTGCCGGTGTGGATGCGGCTGCAGCCGCTGCGCACAGCAGCGGTGGGCTGCCTGCTGCCGCCAGACCTTCCCTGCAGGTGCGCGGGCATGTCCTGCTTTCATCATGTGATGGTGTTAATAGACAGGGTCTGGCTATTCATCCTGCATACACTGGGCCAGGCGTCGTCGACATACATGTGGTGGCAGCGTTGCACGGGCTACTGGTTGTGCTGTCCGTGACCTCCCTGCCTGGTGCTGCATGCGGCTGTGCTAGTGCGAGCATGGCGACGACTCAGCGGGTGGCATGCAGCCGTACTCGTGCTTCAATCACAGTCATGAGGCAGTGCATTCCCGCCTACAACTGCCGCACACAAAACATGTGACCCTGGCTTGCCTGTATGCGGCTGACGCCCGCACCTTGGCAACCAGCAACCAACTACTGTTAGCACTGCTGCTGCTGCTGCTGCTGCTGCTGCTGCTGCTGCTGCTGCTGCCAGGCCGCCAGCTGCCTTCAAGAACCTGAAAAGCCTCAGCGCTGCCAGCCCAGGCCATGTGCTGCTGCTGGAATACCTGGAGGAGCGGCCGCTGCTGCTGCTGCAGCCGGGAATGGGCATGCGGCTCACCACGTACTACAGGTGTGACCGCGTGTTTGTTATACCTTCACTTTTGCTTGTTCAAGCCACGGCTGCTGCTGCCAGCAATTGAGGTGGTTGTTGAGTTGAGTGTTGCAGGTCTGGCATCCTGTTGCTTTGTGATTTGTGATTGATTGCTTGTCGACCTCAAGCAGCTGCCGAATGTTTGCTGTCACGAGATGCTGCGTGAGCTGCGAGCTTGCATCAGCCTGCATGAAATCTAAATGTCGCCTGCTTCGCTGCTGCCTGCTCGCCCTGCAGGCGCAAGAACGACTCCGACATGCACTACCAGGCGCTGCAGGCCGAGTACAGCGAGGGGCTGCTGGCGCGGCAGGTGCGCGGCAGGCAGGCTGCGGTGGTGGTGGCTGTCGTCGTTGTGGAGCCCACGGCAGCCAGAAGCAGCGCTTGCCGGGTCTTGTGTCTTGAGACGCAAGGTCTGGCGACACAGGCTGTTCTTGAGTGACCGCATCAGCCTCATTTCCGTTGACATCGACGCCTCCATGCAAATCCCCTGGCGTTGCGCTTGTCCGCCTTTGCACGCTCTCAACGCGGCGCCAACGGATTATGCTGCTGTCTGTTGAGGTTGAGGCATCTATCCCAGTGCACGCAACATGTTGTGTTTTGCCACGCAGGCGCTGCCGCTGACTAGTGAGGACCGCTTTGACGCGCGGCCGCCCTGGATGGTGGGCACGCCGCAGCTGCTGACCCCCGACGACGCCTCGCCCTTCTACGAGCTGGCGCCCATCCCTCCCGGGGAGATGCAGTACGCCGTGGACACGCCCTGCTTCAGGTGCGGCTGCCATGTTGCTTGTGCTCCTTGACTGGTGTCAGCTTCAGCACAGACTGTTCCGGGGAGCTGCAGTACGCCGTGGACACACCATGCTTCAGGCGGCGCGGCGGCAGTCCATGTTTGTTGTTTTGTGTAGCTTGAATAGTGTCAGCAGAGGATGGTGTCCGTATGCCATGTTGCCAGCGATCTTTACCATCATTCCGCTGTCCTGCGCCTGCTTCGTTCTACTTGGCTGCTTGCAGGGCGTCCGCCGTGCCCCATGTGGCCTCCATGGCCGACTTCCTGCTGGTGCGCAGCGCGCGCCAACAAAACACATTCATTGAAGATTGTATGAGTCCATCTGAAAACATTTTGCTGGTCCGCGACTGCTGCGTGTCTGCAGGGCGCCTGCCGCGCCCCATGTGGCCTCAGCGGCCGACTTCCTGCTGGTGCGCAGCGCCTGCAAGTAAAAGAATAATGCACATTCACTGATTGACCACCCTTTTGCCCCGCTGTGTATCTGCAGGGCGCCCGCGGTGCCGCACGTGGCGTCAGCCGCCGACTTCCTGCTGGTGCGCAGCGCCACGGGCCAGCTGTCGCTGCGCGAGCTGACCGGCTGCGTGGCTGTGGGCCAGCAGCACCCCAGCCTGCCCATCTGGGCGCCCATGTCAGAAGAAGCACGCATCTACGAGCGCATGCGCTTCAAGGTGCGGCGCGGCGCAGCTGCATACGGCATTGTGTGGAGGGCTGGGAATTGAAGACGCTAAGGAACCTTCTGCTGGGATGGGAGTTGGTACTAGTTCAGCGTTGCTGGGGGTTGTAACAAAACTGGTAGCTGCCTTTACAGCTGCGCTTTACTAGTCGTGCAGGTGTTGTGAAGGGCAAAGAGATAGGCCCACGGTGTAGCTTTCACAGGACAAGCGCATGCAAGACACAGCGCACTTGCAGCAGTTGTTGCGTTGCTTGCAGTTCAAACTGGCCTCAACCCTGTGAGATGCTGTCACTGCATCGCCACTCACAACAATATCTGCACCGGCTGCCGCTCCTCTGCTGATGATTAATCTGCAGGCGCACGTGGTGCGGCTGCTGCGGGCGCGCATGGACAAGCCCAACGTGAAGGCAGGCAAAATAACGGCCAGTGTCAGCATGAGCGAGCTGCTGACTGCCTTTGACGGCATGTCCATCGCCAACGAAGTAGAAATGATGCGTTTGCTGCAACTCGAGTGAGCCGCGCGCTGAGTGGCGCTTGCTGTTTATGTGTGCTGCTGCAGCCGGCTGCTGCGTAGCACCTGCATGTGCGCAATATGTGCCATTGCAAGAGTCCAGCCCCTGCGCTTTCCACCCAGTAGGATGCGCATACTGAGAGGTGGATCAAACTAGTTTCAACAGCGGGTATGCCTGCCCACACATCTCCGCTACACAACCTCAGGGGATCAGCTGCATCAGCAGTTCATGCGCCGTTTTCCACGCCGGCAATTACCTGCGCATGCTTGCCTCTCTGCACTGCTGCTGCTGCTGCTGCCGTAGCTGCATGTGTGAGCCGGACAAACAGAGGCTCGGCCATTGGGTGCTGGCCCCTGGTGGCAAGCTGGCCCTGGAGACAGACCTGCGCAAGGAGGTGCGGCCTGCGGTTGTTATGATGCAGCAGCCACCCCCTCCGCCATGTCCACCGCAGCAGCAGCAGCAGCAGCAGCACCACCACCAGCACCAGCACCAGCACCAGCACCAGCACCAGCAGCTGCTGTTGTGGTGTGGGGCCGCCACACGTGTGTCATGTCCAAGTGTCATGTGCGGCCTTAAACAGCATGTGTCAGCTGTGCTTGCAGTGATAAACAGTTCTGTGTCGCGCTGGCGGGGTTGACAGACTGCACGTTGCGGTGTGCTAGAACTGGGCGCTCACACAACGGCATCTCAGCTGTGTTTGATGCAGCGTGCTGCGGCTTAACTGGGGGCCGCTGTGCATATTCGACACTCTGCCTGATCTGACCGTCTGCCTGCATGCTGCCACGCTTTTTCACGTGCACAGGTCTCCCCCGACCAGGCCGTGCAGTACGAGGCGCTGCTGGCTAGGGGCTGCTGTGCATTGTCAGCATCCCAAGTGATCTGACAGCCCGCCTGCATGCTGCCTATGCATCCCCGTGTGTAGGTCTCCCCAAACCAGGCACTGCAACTTGAGGCACTGCTGGCTGGCCTGGGCTGCTGTGCATCATTGACATCATCAGTGATCTGAACGCCTGCCTGCATGCTGCATTTGTATCTCCTGTGTGCAGGTGACCCCGGACCAGGCCGTGCAGTACGAGGCGCTGCTGGCTGGCCTGGGCCAGCGCAGCGTGCTGGGCGTGACGGATGCTGATGTGGTGCGCGCTGCGCTGGAGGCCACAGGAGGGCCGGCGCAGGCGACGCTGCGGCTGGTGCTGGACATGCTGCTGCCTGATGAGGCTGGGAAGCAGGCGGCTGCAGCAGTGGAGGAGTGTGTGCTGGTGAGTGAGACAGTCTGTGCTGGTGTTTGTTGGGGTTTCGGCGCGTGCAGCTGTCTTGTGGCTGGTGCTGGACATGCTGCTGCCTGATGAAGCTGGGAAGCACGCGGCTGCAGCAGTGGAGGAGTGTGCGTGGTGACTTCAAACTGACTGCTGATGCTGACTGGGGTTGTGGGGTTTGCAGCTCTCTGTTGGTAGTGGTGGAGTTGTTGCCGCCCTGGTGAGGTAGAACGGCATTGTGCTGCAGCATTGCAGTGCGTGCGGCAGGGGCTGTTGAAGGAGTTGCTGTGATGTATCAAGCTGGTGGATGCGCTTATGTTGAAAGGTGCACAAACCTGGATGCCGCTCTTGTACTTGAACCGCTGCAATGTGACACAACAGCTTCGTCTGCGCTGTGCTTGCTGCACCGCACCCTGCCACTCGCCTGCAGAACCCCCCCTGGCAGCAGAGCGCTGCCTACCGGGCTGCGCTGCGGGAGAGCCGCAGCCCTGCTGCATGGTGACGTGGCGTTTTCCCTCCTTGCCATGCTGTGCTGTGATGTGCTGCGCGCCATAACCCCCCTGTCCTGCAGAACCCACCCTGGCAGCAGTCCCAGGCGTATCGCGCCGCGCTGCGTGAAAGCCGCAGCCCTGCTGCATGGTGACATTGCATTTTCACCTGCCTGCCATGCTGCGCTGTGATGTGTTGTGCGCCATCACTCCCCTGTTGTGCAGAACCCGCCCTGGCAGCAGTCCCAGGCGTATCACGCCGCACTGCGTGAGAGCCGCGCCCCTGCTGCATGGTGACATTGCATTTTCACCTGCGTGCCATGCTGCGCTGTGATGTGTTGTGCGCCATCACTCCCCTGTTGTGCAGAACCCGCCCTGGCAGCAGTCCCAGGCGTATCACGCAGCGCTGCGTGAGAGCCGCAGCCCCGCGGTGCTGCTGCTGGCTGGGCGAGCTGACCCCACCGGCCGCGGGCGTGGCTTTGCATACACGAGGGAGGACCCTAAGCGGGCCAAGGAGGAGGCTGCGCCGCCGCAAGGGGTGAATGCGCGGGGCGACGGCACCATCACAGGTGCGGTGCTGTGGCAGGTTGTAGGCAAGCAATGCTGGATTTTTTGTTGGGGTGCTGGTCGTGTCAAGCAGGGATGGCTGGCAGTAGGGTAGACGTTCCGGTCTGCCGCTGCTCTGGAGCCCGTGCACAATGAGTTTGGCTAGCTAATAGGGCAATTGTTGCACTAACGCTGCCGGGCCGGGTGGCTGATCTGCTGGGCCGTGCATATGACGTGGCATGACGTGTGGACGCATCTGCGCGCACCCGCACTGCTGACGCCGCAGGCACTGACGCAGATCTGCGCAAGCTGGGCCACAAGCGTGCCGGCGAGCTGCTGGTGGCCAAGCTGGGCATGACGAGCGATGAGGTGAAGGACCTGGCGCGCTGGGACCGCATCGACGCCATCCGCAGGTGAGCGGGGCTGGTTTGACCATGTTTGACCATGTTTGGCCATGTTGGGCCACCTTTGACCGTTGACGAAGCTGGGCATGACGAGCGATGAGGTCAAGGACCTGGCGCGCTGGGACCGCATCGACGCCATCCGCAGGTGAGCGGGGCTGGTTTGACCAGCAGCAGCGGCTGCCTGCTGCTGCGCACACAAATATGAGTTGCCTGCTAACGCCACGCACCCCTGCTCAGTGCCATGCAGCCTGTCTGCACCAGCATGAATCACACACCAGCAAGTGTATTCCGCTGGTTTTTGAAAACTGGCTGCTGCTGTCGCAGGGCTGTGCGCGACCCGGCGTGGGCATCCGTGGTCAACGCAGACCCCGAGCTGCGGCAGTACGTGCGCAACGTGAAGATGAGCGCGGAGGACCAAAAGGCGCGCATGAGGGCCGTGGCGGCACCCATCTTCGCGGCACAGGTATGTGCGACAAACTACAGCCAAACCTGCTCCTCCAGTGCTGTTTGATGCTTTGTCATGCACAAGCAACACAGTCGTCGAGCTTATGGCACGTGTGGCAGCCGCACCACCACGTGTCGGTTGTGCAGTCGTGTGCGTGAGTACGTATGGGATGGAGCGTTGTGCTTTTTCTGCGATGTCTGCGGTTACTGCTTGAGCGCGGAGAACCAGAAGGCACGCATGAGGGCGGTGGCGGCGCCTATCTTCACAGCGCAGCTGTGTGCGACATGCAGATGCTGAAACTCCTGGTGAAGCTCGCGTCATTCGTGCAGTTGTGTCCGTGAGTCTGCGTGTGATGGAGTGATGGTGCACTTCTTTCGATGTTGGCGCGAATATTGTTTGTGAACGCGGAGGACCAGAAGCGCATGAGGAGGGTGGTAGCGCCCATCTCCGCGGCACAGGTGTGTGCACGGCAAAGTTGGTTTGTGGTATAACATGAGCGCCGCGCTTTGTGATGGAGTCCGCTGCACATTGGCCCCTGTTGGCATGGATGATCCCCGTCAGTGCGTCAAGCAGCGGGCGCCTGCTTGCAAAGCAACCGAGCATAGCGCAGAGCTTCTTGTCGCGCGTCTACCGGACCAACCACCCGCTGTGTTGCTGTGTGTGCTTGCGCCTGCGTGCCCCCCAGATGAATGCACCGCACGAGCCCTGGGCCGCCTGCTAGCAAACCAACTGAGGCATGCCAGGTGTACAATCTTGCACGTCTAACAACCAAGCAACCATGCAAACTGTGTTGATGTGTGTGTATGAATCTGCGTGCCCCACAGATGAATGCGCTGCACGAGCCCTGGGCCGATGGCGCCCTCAGTGAGGACCTGAGCTGGGGCGCTGCGCCGGCACTGGCACAGTCATCAGAGGCTCTGGCAGACACAGCAGCATCCGGCGGCGCGGCAGCAGCCATGCCTACTGGGCTTGCTGCGCTGGCGCCTGGACAGGAGCTGGACCTGGGGCTGTCATACAGGGGGCCCAAGGTGGGGCGCTACTGCTTTGTTTTGGGCTGTGTTTTGGCTGCGCAATGCATGCTGCTCAGAAGCGCTGGCAGACACAGCAGATGCAGGCAGCAGCAGCAGCAGCAGCAGGGTTGGTTCGATAGCCTGCTGTGCTGCGTCGTCGCCGGAGCTCGTATGGCTGTCATACAGGGGCTTCAAGGTGGGGCGTCATTTTCCCTGTCTGTTTGCCTGCAGCCGCCAAACGTGCGTGGCCGCCAGGAGGGCATGCCAGGGGAGCGCCGCATCCGCCGCACCATCATCAAGCCAGCACTAACCACCACCATCCTGCCGCTGTTTTCTTTTGTGTAAAAAGCTGCAGCCACCCACCGTGCGCGATCGCCAGGAGGGCATGCCAGGGGAGCGCCGCATTATGTTCAGGGTCAACAAATCACCACTAACAGCCACACCTTCTGTGCTGCTGCCTTCATTGCGCCTGCAGCCACCCACCGTGCGTGGCCGCCAGGAGGGCATGCCAGGGGAGCGCCGCATGCACCGCACGATCGTATAGCCAATGCTCTAACCACCACTGTCCTTGCGCTGTTTGCTTATGATCAAAACTGCAGCCACCTACTGTGCGTGGCCGCCAGGAGGGTATGCCAGGGGAGCGCCGCATCCGCCGTACCATCACCTACAACCTGGCCAGCGAGGCGCAGGTCGTGCGCAGCATCCTCATCACGGGCCGCGAGGACATCGCGGCGCTGAATGCGCTGTGCAGGCGTGGTGATGGCTTTGGGGAGCAGCGCATACCAGCCAAGCAGAGTGAGTGCGCTGGCAGCTGGCATGCATGTTCAGCTGAATGAAATGGATGCGGTCAGTGTGTACCAGTGTGCCGATGGCTTTGGGGAGCAGCGCATTCCCGCCAAGCCAAGTGAGTACGCTGGCAGCCGCAGCTGGTATATTGGATGAAAGTGAGGAGGTGACATGAGGTCCTGGTGGGCCAAGTCACGTGCCATCAGCTGATTGCCGAGTGTGCTTTTTAAAAAACACAATGGCTTAGCAAGCCAACGCTTTGGACCCGCCAGCAGGCACGGTAGGTAATGTGCAGTCAGTGTGTCTCTCCCACTGCATCGGCTGTTCAGGTGCTGGCTCAAGGTTGTGCTGGCTTGCTGTAGGGTTGCTCGAGCAGCTCTCCGCAGGACTCTGCTGCGCCCCACCAAATGCCCTCAGCCCCCATATGTGGCATACTTCCTGTCTTTTGGTACACACGTCAACCTGACGCCAAGCTGCGCGTGCCCAGCAGTGTGCCTCCAGCTTCCAGCTGCCTCCTTGAAATATTCCTGACGCCTGCCTGGCTGCCTTTCTGTCTGCTTATACGCACAGACGCCAGGCCCCGCCTGGCCAGGAGTGTGCCTCCAGCCTCCAGCAGCTTCCCTTTTGTTCCTGTTGCCTGCCTGTATGTCTATTTGCCGTCATCCACTCTTTTTGCCGGTGCCTGCCTGTCTGCCGATCTGCCTATCTGCTTTTGTCTTTCTAGACGCCAGGCCCCGCGTGGTCAGGAGTGTGCCTCCAACCTCCAGCTGCCTCCATTCTTGATCCTGCTGCCTGCCTGCCTTTCTGTCTGCTTATACGCACAGACGCCAGGCCCCGCGTGCTCAGGGGTGTGCCTCTGGGCAAGCCCTGGCAACCAGTCCTACGGGAGCCAGACATCCTCAGCCTGCTGCCGCCAGAGCTCGCAGCAAACCAGCCATCGGCAGCAGCACAAGCAGCCGCAGCGGCCGCCGCCGCAGCAGCAGCAGCAGCAAACGCCGCTGCTGCCGGCGGCTGGGCTGGGTATCCAGCTGCTGACCTAGCAGCAGATGCGGATCCGGCTGCAGCTGCAGCATGGGCCGCGCAGCAGCAGCAGCTGGCGCTGCAGCAGCAGCAGTACGCTGCTGTCAATGCAGCGCCTGCACGTGCTCCGAAGGGTGGGGGTAGGCAGCTGAGCAAGAAGGAGCAGAAGGCGCTTGCGGCGAGGCAGGCGCGGGAGGCTGCTGCAGGGCGCAAGCGCAAGCGGGACAGGCGCGGGCGTGAGGACTTTGACGGCAGCGATGACAGCTTTGAGGTGAGAGTGATGAGAGCTTTGAAGTGAGAGGGATGAGAGCCTTTGTGCGAGGGTTGTGAGAGCCTCGAGGTGAGAGAGATGAGAGCCTTAAGAGAAATGAGAACGTTTTCGTGGGACAGATGACAGCTTTGAGGTAAGGGCTGTGTGGTGCCATGTGTAGCATGCGTGCTTGCAGGATAGCCGATCGTAGAGTGTGACGGCAGTGGTGAGAGCTTTCGCAGTGAGGGCTGGCGAAGATAAAGCAGACAGACAGCTAGCAGCATTGCGTCTTGTGTGCAAGAGCAAGGACAACGAACAACTTTGAGTTGGATGTGTGGCTGTTGATCGTGCACTGCAGGCAGTCGCTACTGTGCCCAGCTCGCTCGCAGCTGCAGCGCGCCACCCACCTCCCATGCACTGCCAGCACGACGCGTGCCAACACCCCACGCGCAGACACTTGCTTGCGACACAACTTCACTTTTGTCACGCCTTGGCATGTTGCTTATGTTGCAACACTATCCAGTGTGCTTAACTGCCGCCAATATGCACGCATCTCTGCCGCAGTGCGAGAGGATAGTGACATGCAAGTCCTGGCACCATCTTGGATTCACGTGTCCTGTACATTGCTGTGTCCTGCTGTGTGGTTTCAGATGACCGAGAGTGACAGTGAGCTAGAGGCTGAGATGGCGGAAGAAAGCGAGGAAGACAGCCCCAGCGCGAAAGCAACACGCATCAAGCGGCCCCGCGCAGCAGCAGCAGGCGCAGCAGCAGCCGCGGCAGCAGCTGGCGAGGGCTTGGCAGCAGCAGGGGCTGCGCTTGCGCCTGCTGCTGCTGCTCCTATGGGGTATGCTGCCGCGCCTGCGCCTGACAATGCCCCTGGCGCTGCTGCTGGTGCATCAGCTCTCATGAGGGCAGCACTGGAGGAGCTGAACCACAGGTGAGCCAGGCGCGGCAGCAGCACAGCCACATGTTGCTTCCGCTGAACATCCTGCATCTACCTCAGATTGGCAGCTGCGCAACTCTTCCAGTTTCGCTGCACTGCAGCAGGACTTCCAATCAACTCATCTCGATGCGTAAGTGCCACCTGATTGGCGCCGCGTGCAGCAACCCTGCCCACGTCGCTGCTGCTGCCGCTGCTGCGCTGCAGGTTTGCTGTCGCGCTTGACGCCATGTTCCGTCACGGCTCCAACAGGGCACGCATGGGGGGTTTGTGGCGCATCTTTGAGAGGCCCGTGAACCTGTCTCAGATCAAGGACTATGAGGTCTACGTGCCCAAGGAGCGCCAGATGTGGCTGTTGAAGATAAAGGGCCGGGTGCGTGTGGTCACAGCCAACAAGATTGCAGGAGAGCGGCCGCATTGAGGGCAGGATATGTATGTTGCGAGTGCTCGCTTTGTGTGACCTGTGCCGAAGGACTGGTCAATGCAAATGCGGCACCTGTTCCCCATCGCTGCTGCCGCATCTTGCCTGCATGCGTGATGGCTGAGAAACACATGCTCCTCTGCGCGCTGTCGGCTGTGGTCTGGGCTGTGTGGCGGCTGTGCAGGTGCAGCGCTGCTTCTATGGCAGCAAGGCCGAGTTCCTGGCAGATTCCCAGGCAATTGTTGACGCTGCGCGCGCGTACAACACCCCGAAGGTGGGTGGCACAGCAGCCACGCCCGCGGTCATTGATGCGGCACAGGCCATGCTCAACGAGGGGCTGCGCGTGCTGGGCGAGGCGGTCGACCTGGAGTACTGGGAGAAGCGCGTGGAGGTGAGGCTGCTGCTGCTGCTGCTGCTGCTGCTGCTGCTGCAATGTGATTGATAGACTGCCGCAGCGTTGTATGTGTGCCAAAGGTGTACAGCAGCCGTTGCCTGTACCACTAGCGTAACTTCCACTTGACAGTTTGTTTAAGCTCGAGCAACTCCCTGCCGCCGCCGCTGCTGCTGCTGCTGCTGCCGCCGCAGATCGAGCGCGTGCGGCAGCAGCCCAACGGCTTCCAGCAGCTGCTGCGCGGCGCCTTGCTCGAGTCGACTGCCAAGGCAGGCGAGGCGCCGCTGGGCTGGCGCTGGGTTGGGTGTGACACCTGCCAGGCGTGGCGGCTGGTCACCGATGCTGCCTTGTATAACATGGGCTTGGGCCTGGAGGCGGATGCTGTGCCATTTTATTGCAGCGCCAATGTGGACAGGCCTGGCGGCGCGGGCTGTGCCGAGCCTGCGGAGTGGGTGGAGTCTGGATGAGCGCATGCGTGTGGGGGTAGCAGCAGCGCGTGGTGTTGCACTAAGCAGCTCCCAACAGCATTGGTCAGCAAGCCAAGGCGAATGTGGACAGGCCTGGGGGTGCGGGCTGTGCCAAGCCTGCGGAGTTGGTGGAGTCTGGATGAGCTGGCGCGACAGCACAGCAGGGCGAGTACAGCAAGTATGCTCTTGCGGCATGTTGCCATGGCAGCGCCTGTGCACACACGTGTACAGCTTGAGCGGTGCAGCAATTGAGCTGCGTCTGCAGTGTATGGTAGAGGGCTTTTGTGTTTGTGTCCAACTCAATCATCATGACTGATCTGCTATTGAACATATGAACAACATATTGTGCCAATGCATTGGCTGGGCTCACCGCAGGCTGCATACGTCACATCGTTGTTACTGCAGCGGGCATGGCTATGGATAAGGGTGGCAGACAATTTCCAGTAGTGTGATGTATGTCCATCAACTGCTCAGGTGTTTGCAACTGCACATGTGCTTGAAAGCGCGTGTGGGTGGGCCATGATTATCATATAGCGCTTGCCGGACCCAGGTGCGCGTGCGCGTGGTACTGCCACGGCCGGCATGTGTAACAATGACGGGTATTGCCTGCAAGTCTTTACACAGTGTTGAGTCAGAGTTCTCCAAAGATCCCGGCATATGCAGCAGCACTCCTGTTACAGTTGGATATGTGACACCGGCGGCAGTGCAACTATCCTGCGGTGGTCGCTAAGTATAATCTCCTTTTGCACGCCCTGGGAACACCCGCAGTCATCAGTGAAGCAATCAACACACTGCCGCAGACGCTCCCTCAACTCGACGCTGCGGCTGCAAGTCCACTTGGCATTGGACGTTGGACGGTCAGCGTGAAGTTCAGTGCAACATCACAGCTTCCCCTCTTCTTAAGGTGTGTGTTATGTGTTGCATTCTGTACCAGGCGCTGCAAGGCACGCAACACCCTGCTTCCAGACCTGCACACACCAGAGAGACAAATGCTGGCTTGAAGGTTGCGTCGCGCACTGCGCAGCAGCTCTAGCAGCATACTTGCGCCAAGCCAACAACAACAACACCCAGAACACAACGGCCCTTGCAGCAGCAGGACAGCCGTGCCCCACAAAACAATAACCACAACTGCACCCAGCAGGCGTCAACTCCACATATTTGCAGCAGATACCTGCCATGCACAAAACGCGCATGTGCAAGACTCAAGCGACAGCAGTGTGGTGCATGTGTCAATATCACCCGGCATAGGACGCACTCAAGATGATTTGGTGCACCCTCACAGCAAGCCCCAGGGCATATGCTTCAATGCACAGCACGTTGAAACAAACATTTTCGCAGCTTGTTGGTAGCAGTCAAGAACATGGTGGCAATGACCTGCACCCAGAATGAAAGCCAACCTCTCAACCCACGGATCACAACTGCAGCTGACCTGAACAGCTAAGCAACCTCCCTAGCTCCACACACAGCGGCAGCCCACGCCTGTACATCACTGCCAGCATCGCAGCGCCGCACCCAGCTCTGCGGCACAGCCTCAGCCCCCAGCACTGCACCCAAGCAGGCCCCTGCATAGCTCGCCCGGCTGGCACAACAGCCACCAGCCAGCATAACCTCACGTATCGCTGCCACAAATATGCGCTGCTTCGCCTCCATACTCAAGCCATGCAGGGGACTACCAGCGGTGCTGCGGTCCGCCTGCTGCTGCTGCTGCTGCTGTTGTGCTGCCAGCCACTCATGATGCAGCACTGCATGGATGGGTGTCTGCAGCGCATTAGGCATGTGGCAGTTGCGGCCCAGCTCCTGTACTGCATCGCCGTGTGGCGTCTGCTGCAGCTGCAGAACCTTTTCCAGGTGGCCGGCAATGGCTGCAGACAGCTCAGGCTGAGGCATGCTACCTGTGTGAGGGCAGCGCGCAGCAGCAGGAGCAACGGCAAGCAGGCCGTGAGTGGTTACAGCAGCAGCGGCAGCAGATCACTGCAGAAGCCACTGACAGCCTAACATAACTGAAAAGCTTGCTGCAGCTCACCGGACGCTCTGCATGCATGCACGCACTGCTACTTTGCTGGCACTAGAAGCACGCTGCCGACTGCTTGTGTCACTGCTGCCAGCAGCAGCTGCCTCATACTACGCGCCGCTGCAGCTGTGCACGCACGAGTGCATGCTTCAGCACCGCCATCTGCAGCACTCACCTCCTCCATTCTGCTGCTGCTGCAGCTCCTGCACAGTCTCCCTCACAGCTTGCTCAGCAGCCTGGCCCAGCAGCAGCCGCTCAAGCACCGCTGCACCAGCACAGCCCCATGCGGCAGCTGCATCCGTGTTCTGTGTGGTGCGCGTTGCCGCCTCAACCAGACGCATCAGGCGCTCGTCTCCTGCATACATGGCAATCAGGGGCGCCAGGCGCGCCACGCAGTCTGCCTGCTGATCCTCTGCGCCTGTTGCTGGCGGCTGCAGGCCCCTGGCCCTGTTGCGCAGGAAGGCCTGAGTCCGGGGCAATGCAGGGGCAGCAGAAAAGACAGCAGGCAAAACAACTGAGTCAAAAAAACTGATAGGCATGGAAAGCAGGGTTGTGGTCCTGTTGCACAGGAAGGCCTGAGGCACACAATGCAGGGACAGAGATGGGCCTGGGGGACAGCACGCACGCCAGCTGTGGGAACGACGAGGTAAAGACGCATAGGGGTTGTCTATACTACAGAGAGAGGTGGAAGGTGTGCTATACAACCACTCGCACGGTGCTAGGCTCTCTCAGGCGCAATTGTACAGCGGCACACCATTATCATGTCACCCGACACAGCGATGAATCCGTTCAGCGCAAGCACTCACCACTGTGGAGGCGTTCATGTAGCCGTCAAACCCGCTGCTGTAGCTTGCACCATACAGCTCAGCGTAGCGCCCGCAGTGCAGCCCCGCTTGCTCCGCCAGGCTGCGCAGCAGCAGCAGCGTCTGCTCGCCGTAGGGGCTGTTCCTGCCTGTGGTGTACATTGGCAGGAAGCTGCTCTGCACTGGGTCGAAGAACTCAAGCCCGACTGAGTCTGCTGCTGCTGCTGGTGTGCCGTTTGTGGCCTGTGGGAGGAGCGAGAGAATGAAGGAGATGCAGCACAGGGCAGCGGCAGCAGGTGCTCTTTGAGTCTGGCATGCGGCATGCCAGGCTGGCAAATGTGATGGCGTGGTGAACGTGCACCACACAGGCTGCCGAACATCCTCAGCCAGGCCTGCATGAATGCAGCTCGATGGTCTCCTTTGTTTGTCTGTGGGTTTTGACCACTGGTGTTTCCAAGCGTTGCCAACTTGTGCCTCCTTTGCCTCACTGCTTGTGCATGTGAACCAGGCGCCACTCACCTGCTGCCGCTGCTGCAGCAGCTGCTGCAGCTTTGCCACGTCGTAGATCCACTGCACTGGCGTGGCAGCAGCATCCGCCACGCAGCAGCCGATGATGGCGCCAGCAGCACGCTGCGCAATGCTGAGGCCACCTACAGAATCACCACAATCAGGTGCTTGAACAATTTGCATGCTACATGGCTTGGCACTTCTGGCTGGCACCAATTTAAAGGCAAGTGCATGTAACAATGGCGCACGCAGGCCCGGGACCTGCTCCGCTGTACTCAACTCAGCACAGCAACAGCAGCTGCTAGCATGCCAGCTGTTTCTGTTCACAAGCTGCCGTCCTACGACCAGCATATGACTCATATGACATGAGTTCAGCACTCTGCATGATGCATGCAGGCATACAAAAAATGAAGTTCACCACATCTGAAGCCTCGAGATCAGTGCCGGGGTGTCACAGCGGTACCTGTAGCTGAGGCAGCCGCAGTCCATGCGCTAGGGGTATGCAGCTGCTGGTACAGTTGAGGGTCGCCAGACTGCTGCTGCTGCTGGGCCGCATCTGCACGGCTAGCTGCTGCCGCTGCAGCTGCCTGTGCGCAGCTGGGGCAGCCCAGAGCTTGTGTGGCTTCCAGTGCTGCTGCATCAAGCCGCCGCATCTCAGCATACTTGGCCTGCGCCTGCAGCAGGAACAGGAGTGGCACACAGTTGTTGATGAGTGTGAATGAATGGCAACTGCAATCAAACAAATCCTTTGTCAGGGTCAACATAGCTGCATGGATGTTAATGGCATATGACCGGACATAAACGAGTCATACGCAGGATGCACACGCTGGCCAGCTTTGCTCAGGCGAAGAGCCACCTGCGTACGTGTGTGGCCTCGTCTACATTAACTCCCTTGCAACTTGCTGCAATCCTGCACGGCCGTGATCCAAAGCTCCTAGCTGCAGGCACTGAGAGCTGCTACCTGCTAGATGCAGGCACTGATGCATGGAGCCCGCCAGCCAAACAACCCTACCTCCTCAAAGCGGCCCTGCTTGTTCAGCGCCTGCGCCTGCTCGTGCGCCTCCATAGCTTGCCTCTCTAGCTGTTCAACAAGCTGCCTGCCCTTCGCTACATCTGTTGCACCTGGAGCTGGGGTTGCCACGGAGTTGCTGGCAGCAGCAGATGCCACGACCACTGAGTGCGCCCCCATTTTTGAGCGTCCGGCCGGCCGCAAAGATACAGCTACCGATGACCTGCTGTGTGTGAACGCGCCAGCTAGTACTGGCCTTTGCAAAAGCACTGGCATGAGGACGACGAACCCAGTGCGGTGATGCAATTGCCTGTAAAAGGCGGAGCGAATGTGCAAGCCCCAGTCAAATGATCTTGTCGAGGAAGCCACAATTGCAGGCGATGCACTGTTGCATCACCACACGGTGCCCACGCACAACCCTACCCGTAATTATCAATGACACTGCTGCTCTCTGTGCCAAGTTTGACGCTACAACGTGCACGGCAATGTATCTTCAGTTCGTTGCGGTGTTAGCGCAGCTGAGTTCAACCTGGAAGTTGGCCCACCACATACAGCTCTACTAAAAGGCGCACAGGATAAGCGTGTATGTATGCTTACATATAACAGATTGTAGCTTTTGTAACAATGGGAATGTCTGTCTGGAGAACGGCGCAGAGGTGGGGAACACACAGGCAGCAGCAGCTGTAGCAGCAGCAGCAGCAGCACCATGGCCTGACCTAGCACCTGCCATTATTCTCAGCTACAGCTGCTCAGCTCAGACCTACACGCATAGCTGCACTCAAAAATATTTCATGTGTTTGCAGTCTACACACCAACTGCAGGGGCCTTCATTCTACGCGTGAGTCACCAGTGCATCAGTTTCTGTACCGGTCAGGCAGCTGCTACCCTTGCAAGCTGGTGTTTGTGCAGCAGGCTTGCGGTTTTGGATCCTTGCAAAGCCGTGGTTACAGGCACATAACAGCTAGCTGCGCCTGACTGCAGCTGTGCAAATGGCGTGTCATGGCCATGACAAGGCCCATCCCAATCTCCAATCCTGTGGTCCTGCCTGCCTCCTTTCACTGCGTTGCCATTTCCTAAAATGCTGCAGCATGCAACACACTTGGATCCAAGCCTGTGCCTGCTCTGCACGGCAGCAGTCAGCCTCAGCAGCAGCAGCAGCAGCAGCAGCAGCAGCAGCGCATCAGGCACCAGCAGCGCTGCCCAGCACCTGCAGCAGCAGGCGGCGAGGTGGGCAAAAGCGCGAAGCGCCCCGGCAAAGGTGCAGCCAAGCAGCAGCAGCAACAGCAGCAGCAGCAGCAGGCTGCGCCTCCCCCTCAGTCGCGTGCTGTTGATGACTGGGAGCATGACATGGATGATGACGAGGATGAAGACAACTTCCTGGTGAGGAGTCCGGCTGCGTACGGCAGCAAACATGCAGCGTGCTCTGTACAATTGCATTCATAATGCAATACAGTAAGTACAAACCGGCATTTGGAAAGGTGCGTCATGAGGACGACTTCCTGGTGAGAAGTGTGCCAGTAGCAGTGAGCTGTTGCTGCTGCTAACAGTTACTAGCAGCAGAGTGTGGCTGCTACCAACAGGAGTGTAGTAAAGCATAGCATGGTGTACGCGCAGGCGCTGATGTGGTCAAGGTACACAGTGCTGTACGCTGCATGCACCTTCCTTGCACACAGACCTGCCCTTTGCCGCATGCAGGTGCCCTACTTTGACGCCGTGGTCAAGGTGCACTGCTCACAATGCATGCTAAGCAGCTGTGCTGACACATCACAGCTGCCACGCCTCATGGACACGTACACCTGCTGTTCTGCTCGTGCAGGCACCCTACTTTGACGCGGTGGTCAAGGTGCACTGCGTGCACACCGAGCCAAACTACAGCCTGCTGCCTCTCACCACGAAAGCACACACTCACACCCTTTTGCCTTGTGCTGCGCCGTGCGCAGGCGCCGTACTTTGACGCTGTGGTCAAGGTGCACTGCGTGCACACAGAGCCCAACTACAGCCTGCCGTGGCAGCGCAAGCGCCAGTTCACCTCCACCAGCAGCGGCTTCATTGTGGCAGGGCCAAAGCCAGGAGACCGCTGGCTGCTCACCAACGCACACTCCGTGGACTACCACACGCAGGTGCGGCGCGCCGCTGCTGGGGTACTAGCGGCAAAAGCAGGTGGAAACTGTGGCAGAGCTCCAGCCCTTGCTGCTGACTGTTCTTGATCTTAGACATGCCATCGTGCAAACGCCACGAATTATCAATACACGGCAGTCTGGGTATGGGCTTGGGCTCTCGCTCCACCAGCAGCGGCTTCATCGCCGAAGCCGGGGGACCGCTGGCTGCTCACAAACGCACACTCCGTGGACTACCACACGCAGGTGCGGCGCCGCTGCTGCTGCTGCTGTGCTATTGGTGTGCTGTTTGTGAGGTGACGCTGCGACGGCTGCAGCCGTTGCTTCAAGGCCTGACATCATGCAAACAGCACAAGTGTTATTACATGTGTCACTATGAGTTGGGCGTTGGCTTGCGCCTGCGTTCAACAGCCATCATTGGTGTTGATGCCGTTCGCTGCGCAGATCAAGGTGAAGCGGCGTGGTGACGACCAGAAGTTTCTGGCGCGCGTGCTGGCTATTGGCGTGGAGTGCGACATGGCGCTGCTCACCGGTGAGGGGAGCGGAGTGACAGGGGATAGGAAGGGGAGGAAGGGGGCTGCAGCTTGAGGACTGTATGAAGGATGTGGTTGAGTGTCATCATGCTGCACATGCACTGCTGGCTTGTCCGCACGCCTGCTGCATGCAGCAAAGCTCCTTGGTCCAAGCCACAGCAATGCCACTTCCGGTCGAACCAGCCAGCTTCTAGTATGTCTGTTACTTTGGGTCGTCATATTTATATGACTGTTGGTTGTTGACGTTGCTGCTGCTGCTGTTGTGCGTGCAGTGGATGACGAGGCGTTCTGGCAGGGCGTGCAGCCGCTGGAGTTTGGGCCGCTGCCGCGCCTGCAGGACAGCGTGGCGGTGGTGGGCTACCCCATTGGGGGTGACACCATCAGTGTGACTGTAGGCGTGGTCTCACGCATTGAGGTGGGTGTTGTTTGCGTCGGGATGCATTGCAATTCAGCACCCTGTCAAGGCGGCACACGGCTGGTGGAGATTGCTGTCACTGTTTGCTTGACTGGCACCGTTATGATAAACGGCTGCTGCAGCACATGTGACACACCCCAAAGCACATGTGACACACCCCAAAGCACATGTGACACACCCCAAAGCACGCCAGCGCATGCGGTCCTGCAATTGGCGCCAGGACCCACACGCAACAAGCTATTTGCAGCAGGCACAAACCATCCGTTTGCTGCTGCCATGCAGGTGACGGAGTACAGCCACGGTGCCATCGACCTGCTGGGCGTGCAGATCGATGCAGCCATCAACGGCGGCAACAGCGGCGGCCCTGTGTTCAACAAGCGCGGGCAATGCTGCGGCATCGCCTTCCAGGTGCGTTTTGTACAAGGACCATTTGGCTGCTGGGATCCACGCGCACACACACTCTCTTTCTCTTTCCGTCTTAGTGCTGCGGCATCGCCTTCCGGGTGCGCGGCGGCGCCTGCAAGGCTGCACAGCCTGCTCTGTTACCACCTTGCTCTTGGTCGAACAGCCCCTGCAAGGGCAAGCCGTCAGCTACAGGCAGTGTTGGGCCAGCATTGCTGGCCATGTTGTCTGGTCTGCTGCTGGTCTAGATGCTGACAAACGCAACAACCAGGCACATACCACCTTCTCTGATAAGCTGTCTTGAATGCTCAGCACTGTCTGTGTCTTCTGATGTCCCACTCATTTCCGCAGGGCCTGTCGGGCAGTGATGTGGAGAATGTGGGCTACGTCATCCCAACCCCGGTGGTGCACCACTTCCTGAATGATTATGTTGCGAATGGCCACTTCACGGGCTTCCCCAGCCTGGGCATCCACCCCCGCAGTTGTGGTGTACTTACTTCTGCACAACCACACGCAACCCTTCTTTTTTCCGTATCCATCCCTCCCTTACACTGATCCTGTTCTGTGCTGTGTTATATACGTGCTCACGCCCGCAGGGCCTGTCGGGCAGTGATGTGGAGAATGTAGGCTATGTCATCCCCACCCCCGTGGTTCACCACTTCCTCAACGATTATGTTGCGAATGGCCACTTCACGGGCTTCCCCAGCCTGGGCATCCAGTGGCAGCGCATGGAGAGCGCGGCGCTGCGGCAGGCCTACAAAATGGCTCCGGGGCAGAAAGGTGGGCAATATCAGATATGTTGACAAAGGTATGTGGTTGTGTGAGTTGCACTGGCAGCGCATGCAGAGCGCGACGCCTGGCAGGGCTACAAGATGGCGCCGGGGCAGAAAGGTGGGCAGAAAGGTGGGCAATGTTGAAACTGTGATTGTGTAAATGGTAGCAGCATGCGCCATGGAGAGCGCAGCGCTGCGCCAGGCCTACAAGATGGCCCCGGGGCAGAAAGGTGGGCAATTTCATCAGTTATCAAAGATATGGTTGTGGAGCTGGCAGTAGGAACAGAGGTGGAGAGCGCAGCGCTGCGGCAGGCCTACAAAATGGCGCCGGGGCAGAAAGGTGGGCAGGGTTGAAAACGTGCTTGTTTGAAAAGCGGAAGGGTTTGTGTGGTGAGAGCGCGGCGCTGCGCCAGGCCTACAAGATGGCGCCAGAGCAGAAAGGTGGGCAATGTCTCAAATGAGAGAGAGGATAGTTACATGTGTAGTTAAATGTGTCTTGTCTAGATAGCAGCAGGGTTTGCGGTGGAGAGCGCGGCGCTGTGGCAGGCCTTCAAGATGGGGCCAGGGCGGAAGGTGTGGAAGTACACATGTTGGGTGAAGAAGATGGTGCTGCGATGCGCATGGTCAAGTTCTGTGGCTTATTCATAGATAAGTAGACCAGCCACGTTAGCGACATGCTGAATACAGCAAGGCCCATCCCTGCTGCTGCTGCCGCTGCTGCTGCAGGCGTTCTCATCCGGCGCGTCAACCCCACGTCTGCCGCTGCGCAGCACCTGCGCGCAGACGATGTGCTGATGAGCTTTGATGGCCAGGACATCGCCTGCGATGGTACAGTGCCCTTCAGGTAAGGCGTAGACATGGCGTATTACAGATGGAAAACCATCTTATCTTTGAGCTGCAAATCTTGGGTAATGGTGCTGTGGCTTTCAAGTGATGCCGCGTCGGGTGTGGCGTTGCAGCTGCAGTGGCTACCTGCTCGTGCGTACTGTGAAGCACAGGCAGCAGCTCCTAGTCGCATGCAGCATCATACTACGCTCTTGGGTCGTAAGTGGCCCTCACCACCCTGCTGCTGCCGCTGCTGCTGCTGCTGCTGCAGGACTGGGGAGCGCATCGCATTCAGCTACCTCATCAGCAACAAGTTTGTGGGGGAGGCAGCGCGTGTGGTGGTGCTGCGTGACGGCAAGCAGCAGACCTTCGACATCAAGTGAGGGGGCAAGCTGGGATTACAGCAGCTTGTGCATCAGCTGTGCGCTTTATAACATGCGGCGCAAGTTGGTTGGCCAGCTCTACTTGCGTGTCTGCCAGCAGCCTTTGACATTACCTGCTGCTAGTGCAGCTGCCGCCTTGGCTAGAACCATCCACTAGGCCACACCCTGCCACTGTACACACCACAGCCACACACTGTCTGCTTTGTGACAGCGTGTGAAAGACATCGTTGCAATTTGAGTGTTGACTCGCTGATGCTTGGATGGTTGCTGCATTGCCCGCAGCTTGTCGCGGCCTGGTGTGCTAATGCCGCCTCACCTCAGCAACAAGGCGCCATCTTACTTCCTGGTGAGCACGCGTGCATCTAGCGACAGGCTTGACTGCTGTTGCATTTGCCCACTTTGTACCAGGCTCCGCTGCTGCTGCTGCTGCTCTGGCAGCTGTACTTGTTCTGTGTGGTTGTCTCAGCTGCTTGTGTGTCGTCCCTGGCACGGCGCAACCTTACTCTGCTCACCACCCGCTGATCCTGCTGCTTTCACCACTGCCACCACCATCACCACTGCTGCTGCTGCTTCTGCTGCTGCTGCTGCTGCTGCTGCTGCTGCTGCTGCTGCTGCTGCTGCTGCTGCTGCTGCTGCTGCTGCTGCTGCTGCTGCTGCTGCTGCTGCTGCTGCACGTCCTCACTGCAGGTCAGCGGCGTGGTGTTCACCGTGGCGTGCGAGCCGTACCTTGAGAGCGAGTACGGCGGCCAGCGTGTAGCCTCCTCTGCTGCTTGTGAGCAGTTCCGTGTGCCATTCTTGGTTTCTCTGCACTGACCTTGCTGCCCGTGCTGCCTATGTTGCTGCTGCTGCTGCATACTGTATCCATTTCAAACGCCTTGCCTCGCAGGTCAGCGGCGTGGTGTTCACCGTGGCGTGTGAGCCGTACCTTGAGAGCGAGTATGGCGGCCAGCGTGTAACCTCCTCTCTTTTCTGTGAGCAATCCTGTGTGATTTTCTGCACTGACCCTGCTGCCGCTGCTGCTGCTTCTCTGCTACTGCTGCATATCGTATCTATTTCAAATGCCTGCCTCCACAGGTCAGCGGCGTGGTGTTCACCGTGGCGTGTGAGCCTTACCTTGAGAGCGAGTACGGCGGCGAGTGGGTGGGCGAGGCGCCCATCAAGCTGCTGGACAAGCTCAGCGAGATGCCGGGGCAGGCCGGCGAGGAGGTGGTGGTGGTGGGGCAGGTGCTGGCTGACGAAGCCACGCTGGGCTACGAGGACGTCAGTAACATGCGGGTGAGGGTGCAGGCTATGCTTGAAGCTCTGAGTGTAAATTGAGGCTGTGTGTTATAGAGCTCAACTGCTGGTGGGGCAGGTGCTGGCTGATGAAGCGACGCTGGGCTACGAGGACGTCAGTAACATACGGGTGAGGGGTTATGCTGAGGGTTTAAAATGAGGGGTTGAGGCTGTTGACAGGGAGTTTGCAGAGTTCTTAGCCTGTACAGCAGAGCGGAAGCAGCGCGGAAGCGTTCGACCTCCGAGGTCGAGTCAGCCCTGGGTCCAGTCTGTCAGCTGGAATGCTGACTGAAGCGCAATCCTGCTGCTGTCCTGTCGCTGCTCCTGCAGGTGCTGACCTTCAACGGGACACCTGTGCTCAACCTGCAGCACCTGGCAGAGATGGTCACAGCGTGCCAGGAGCCGCACCTCCGCTTTGACTGTGAATACTATGAGACCATAGTGCTTGATAGGCAGCAGGCAGCAGCAGGCACAGCAGGCGTGCTGAAGACGCACAGCATACCAGCAGCCATGTCGCAGGACTTGCAGCAGGCGCTGCAGGTGCAGTGGCCGCCGGCAGCAGCAGCGGCAGCAGCAGGGCAGGAGGCAGTGCCAGCAGCGACGGCTGCTAAGCGATAGCTGCTGCTGGACAGCGTCTTGTATGGTCAACAGGTTGGTGTTATTGTGAGTGGCTCTACAGGTTCTGGCAAAGGTTGGATGTGTGGCTGCATGTAACTGTGCATGGATGTGCACTACGGCGGGTCTGGTTGACTTTGACCTTGAGTCTACACGGTAGCAGTCCACATTGCATGCTCAGTTCAGGCATGGGCCCCACACTCTTGTTTGAAAGATCATTAAACAGTGGTCGATGTCCATGCACGCTTGCAGCTGCAAAGAAGCCACAGGAGCCTGTCTGTCTATTGGCGAATAAACCTGTCTGGTGTCAACGGGCAGTGCCCCACAAAGCTGCCTGCAAGGTCTTGCTGAACTGCAACGTCGAAACGCAGGTGTGCTTACTGTGTGTACACAGATGCCTGCGTAGATTGTTCCTGACGTAACAGCCACACACGGTTGATTCACCTTGTGTCACCCGACGCCAGGCTGACCCTTACAAGGAATGACGACGCCCAGCAGGTGGCGTGTGTTGATCAGCTCTGCGTCTTTACTGTTCTGATTGAGCCGCTGCCCTCGCCTGCATCATCAACATGAAGGCCGGAGCGATCGCAGCAGTGCTGCTGCTGGCATTTGCCGGTGAGTAATACCCTCACAATACTATGTAAATTTTATGCCAATGTGTGTGGTGCTGGGGCTTTGTTCGCCACAAACGACGACAGCTGACGGTGCCAACCCTTCTTGTGCTCTGCAGGCGTGGCCAGTGCCCAGAATGCCGCTACGTAAGTTTAAATCCACTCAATGATGCAGATACCGCAGACTATATTCAGATCAACAAGCCGTGACGCCGGGGTGGTGTCACCAGCCAGATAGTGCCGAGCATTGTTCTGACACCACCTTGAATCAACTTCTATGCGTTGTTCATGTGGAACGTGTTAGTGATGTCCAACGCTCGGCCGTGCAGGAGATGCTTGCCTGCATCGGCAGCAACTTGCTTGCTACGGACTCAAGATGCCCCGTGCTCCCGTGCTGGCATGCATGAATACATCTTTGTGTGCAGCAGCCCAGCTATCAACTCTGAGTATCGTCAGCTTTTATTATCGAATGGTATGTGAAACGTGCCTCCTGCGTAGGCGGCACTAGTCTCATCCTCCTGTGCTGCTGCCTGCCTGCTCTGCAGCCTGACCATTGAGTTTGACAACCGTGGCAGCAAGGTGGGCACTGCTTGATGCAGCTCGGGGCGCTGTGCCACTTCATTAGCCTGCCATTGCATAGGAACACCTGCCTACGCTTGTGACCACGACAGAACAGGCCCCAAACATGCTTGCACGGCTGCCGCAGCGGCCATGCTTCACGGCTGCCGGCGCCACCAACCAGCGCCAACATCGCCCTCTATTCAAGTGCTGCTCGTCCTGACTGCTGTTGCATGTTCTGCTGCCACCGCCGCTGCCAAATGCTGTGCTGATGATTTCATTGCAACCATGCAGGTCATGGACAAGGTGAGTTGTGGCCGCTGCGCATCCCCAGCCAGCCACTTATGAGCTCAACATGCCCTGGGAAGCATCCATTACTGATTAGTAATGACAGCCGCTGATGTAGTCAAGCATGCCTGCATGCTGCCGCAGAGGTTGCAGCAGCCACCTTTCTACAGCGCAAACAGAAGACAACCTGGCAGGCCAGGCAGGTCGGGCAAGCCAGCGCCAATCTTGCTTGTGCTCAACAATTGCATGTGCCGCTGCTGCTGCTGCTGCTGCTGTGCAGAGCACCAACCAGAAGATCCTGAAGGCCCTGTGCGAGAAGGTAGGCGGCGCGCTTGCAGTGCATGCCCTTGCTGTGTACCGCTTGACAAATAACAGGAAGAATCAGCGGGGTGATGCAGAGCACTGTCCAAATATGCACTGGAAGTTCTGTTTGTTGGGGCTGCGGGTTGCCAGGCTTCTTGTGCCCTTGTCCTTGCTTGCGCCTTGGAACAAGCTCTCCCAGTGCAAGTGTAACGTTACACCGACCTACACAATGTACTGCTGCCTGTGCCTATGCCTGTGCCCAGCGCAAGTGTAACGATGCGCTGACTACCGTGTCATTGCCTGTGCCTGTGCAGGTGTTCCAGGTCAAGAGCTGCCAGCAGGTGGAGATGGTGGGCGGCCTGGGCCAGAGCAGCCTGATCAACCACAAGGTGAAGACGCGCAAATAATAATATATACAACAGTTCAAACAACCATCTAAAGGACGTTCTAAACATAGCAAATCATATAACAATCAATCAACCAATGAAACTTTGTAGCCGCCTGACCAACCACAAGGTGATGCCGTATAAAGAATTGCAGGAACGGCAATACATTCTGCAATGGCTGCATGCAACATAGTGCAAAATAGTGCTGAACACCGCCACGCCACAACTCATGCGGCCTGGCGCTTGCACTACTGAATTGGTATGCTGCAGTCTGCTGTGCATGAGCATGCTGCCAGAGCTGGGAAGCAAGGCCTGCTGCTGCTGCTGCTGCAAGCCATGCTTCCATGCCTGCACTATCACCAAGATGCAGTCTGCTGTGCTTGATCCTGCTGCCAGCGCTGCGAAGCAGAAGCAAGGCCTGCTGATGCTGTTGCTGCTATGCAACTTGCTGCTGCATGCCAGGCCCCCGGGCCACCTCCTAGCACCTGTCCGTGGCTCTCACCCTGCCACAGCAGCCGCACATTGTGCAAGGTGCTGTTGTCCTGCCGCTAACTGCTGCTACTGCTGCTGCTGCTGCCGCCGCAGAGCACTGTGGTGTACGCTGCCGTGGGCGCCACCAGCAACGGCAAGAACGTGCTGCAGAACTGCCAGGCCAACATCAAGTCCGGCTGGTTCCGCGGCTCTGAGCTGGAGCGCTCCCTCAAGAAGGCCACAGACACCTGGCTGATCGGAGACTGTAAGTAACCGTGCATTATTTGCTACTACTTGTTTGTCCAATCATTGCTGATGGTTGTGTGTGTTGTTTCTTGGAGCGCTTCCTCAAGAAGCCGCAGATACCTGGCTGCCTGGAGACTGTGAGTGGCTGCTGTTTTGTTCACTTGCTGCTGCTGTTTTGCAAGCAGACACATAGTCACAGCATGCAAGAAGGCCGCAGACACCTGGCTGCCTGGAGACTGCGAATGGCTGCGGCGGCTGCATGTGTTCACTGATTATGTGTGGCTGCGGCGCTGCATTTGGTCGCTCTGTATGTTACTTGCGTCTTAAGGTATTTGCCGCATCACGAACAGCCATCCTGCCATCCAACTGAGAGGCCTGGTGTAATCACGCTGTGCTGCTGCTGCTGCTGCTGCTGCTGCTGCTGCTGCTGCTGCTTTTTTTGCTGCAGCCGTCAAGGTGAAGGCTGCCAACTGCGGCACCCCTGTGGCTGGCCTCGGCCGCAAGATGGCTCTGTGAACACAGCACACAGCACGAAGAGAGCACCGCCCGCCTGGCAGCACAGCCGCTCAAGCTAGCAGGAAGCTGTGTCATGCAGTATGCTTGACTCTGATAACTTGCTGGGTCGGCTGTTGCTGCTGCAGCGGGGCGTGCCGATGAATAATCCCTGCGCACACATGTGCTGCTGGCAGCTATGTTGTGCGATGGGCTGATCAATGATGCCGGACGTTTTATTACGGACCCCTGACATGCACCTCAGTGACGGTGATATGCATTTCAAGAGCATGCTACTACCTTGACAAATGAATGCGCCGAGTGCATGCTGTGCACACAATGACCGCATTTGACGTGTTCAAGGCAGTGTTCTTGTACCCTACTGCTACAGCATTTGAACGCAGCAAACGCAGGAGGAAGTTGTGCATACTGATGCCGGTGGTACTTGCGTAACGGCTGTCAGCCCTTAGTGTTGACACGTGCACGCATGTGCCGGCTGCCATGCACAGTACAATTGATGTTTATGTCCTCAAGCGATGTGCATGGCGTTTTTGAAGGCCCCTTGAGTGAAAAGCTATGTAACTTTGTTACTGTTTGCCTGCCCAGACTGCACTTCTTCATACTGCCCAGACTATGCACATGATGCTGCCAGTGCTGCAAAGCCATCTGAGCAATGCCAATGCTGGCAAGCCTTACCACACTAACGGCCCAAAGCTAGCACAGCTCTTGAACAGCAAAGTATCACCTGCAACTCTTGAACGAGCCTCTGACAACCAAGCCCTGCGGCAGTACCGCAATGTTTAATTGCATAGATATGCAACTCACGATATGACCAGGGCGCATGCACAGTTTGCCATTCAAGTTGCATGGGTCGTTTAGAGAGAAAGGCAGCCGCTGCAACAGGGAGGTGCTGCACATGCATCAAGAAGATGCACCTGCCACGTGGTAGGAAGCTATGCAAGGCTCTCTAGAGAGCTACAGCATACGCTTTACGCATAACCTCACCATCCACACACCACCAGACTCTGCACACGATGGTGCAATGCTATCAAATGGCATTCAATGCATCCACTACAACAGGGGCAGTGCATGCACCTGCTGATTGCAAGGGACAACGCACCTGACACGTACGGAAGCTGTCCCCCCCCCCNACAACAAGCGCAACCGTTGCCTTGAAGGCAGTGCACGCCATTTGCTGAATCACAAAGATGCGCAACTCACACAAGCTGCCATCGACTTCAGTATGTACATGACACGTATCTTCTGTGGCTCGTGCTATGTACAGCAAGCCGGCCATGCATGTACATGTCTGTGAACAGAACAGCATCACCCAGTGCAATCCATCTTCCGCGCGCTGCAGGTGGCATGATAATACGAGCTGCAGTATGCACCTCAATACAGCCTTCACAGGGCATTCTGTACATGCGCTCTGTTACTCTGTTGCTCCCACAAGCTTACATGCCTAGCCCAAGCACGGCACATCCCTATTAGGCTATATCAAGCATCGTGCACACATGTGGCATCTGAGGCCCGTGACAGGCCACCTACGCTAGATACTCTGCTAGATTGCGCTCAGATCTCCAGCACTGCGTCCAGCAGCAAGATCTCACAGGGCACTAGATCTCCAGCACTGCATCCAGCTGCGAGATCTCGAAGGACACGCCGCCGTAATCCACGTCAACAGCTGTGTTGCCGTTGCTGCCTGACCCGCCCAGGTGCCTGCAGCAGCAGCAGCAGCAGCAGCAGCAGCAGCAGCAGCAGCAGCAGGATAAGCGACGAACATTTGCCTGTCTCCGCGTGCATTCGGCACGAATGCTGCACGGTCATGCTTTGGACGTCAATGCCACCGAAGCAACGCACCAGATATGAGCTAGAAGCAAGCAAACATCCTGAGCTGGTCGTACATACAGTGCAGTGCAGCATGCTGCGCAGCATGCACTGTGGCTCACCCTTCCAGGTCAGGAAAGTGTGCCTGCATGTTCCACTTGGCCCGCAGCTGGAACGCATCCGACACCTGCGCCTGCAGGGATGCATGACATGGCATGCAGCGCACAGCAGGTCAGGCCAGCAGCCACAGCCGAGTGTCGGCCAGGAGATCAGATTGCAGGCGTTGCATTTGGCACCTGATGCTGCCCAGTACAGCTTGCCAGAGCAGGCAATGCACTGATGATCACCATTGACAGCATTGACTGGTCAAGCTGCAGCGCTCCGATGTGTATGCACATCAAGCGCTCAGCTAACAGGAAGGCCTGGGCAAGCTGTTGCCTAAGATAGGAGCAAGGCACAGCAGCTGTCATCGCAAGCCATGGCGCCTGCCCTCACCCGCTCCCTGCGCTTTAGCCGCGGCCCGTCTCCCCACTTGGTGGTCAGCCTGCAGCAGCAGCAGCAGCAGCAGCAGCAGCAGCAGCAGCAGCAGCAGCAGCAGCAGCAGCAGCAGCAGCAGCAGCAGCAGCAGCAGCGGTAGCAGTGTCAGGGATAGCAGTGGAGGGCGGCAAGATCGACCGATCAGGCCTCTGCAGCTACCCCACTGCTGCCAGCAGCGCCCTCCAAAATTGTGCAAGTTCAAGCTCTGGCAGTGTTCTGGTGGTGCTGCCGCTCAAAGCTGCCACCTGTTGATTCTCTTGTGCCCAGGAAGTGCCAGATAGCGCAGCTCTGATGCAGTCTCACACAGTCCTCGTGCTAATTCTTGTAGCCGGAGGCGCTGTCGAGGCCCACATCAGCCACCCACCTGTAATCCAGGCTGGGTCTGTGCTGCTTCCAGTTGTAGCCCAGCACAAACTGCAGCCTGAACACGTTGATGTTGATCTTGCTGGAGAACACCGCGGCCTGGCCTGTCTCAGGCACCATCAGCAGGCTGCGCACGTACTTGCTGACATGCCTGTCGTGCTCCACTGGCTTCAACTGCAGTCAGTGAGGCAGGTGTTCCAAGCACAGCAGGGTTTGGTGTAACATAAAGAAGCCCAGCAGCAAGCAAGCCGAGAAGGCAGACAGCGCTCATGGTTGATAAAGACGGCAGAGTAATCGCCTGCTAAACGTGTGCTGCTGCATAGCACACGGTGCTGTGCTGGGTGCAGTAGGATGGCCCAGCACTCGACAGCTACTGCTGCAGATGCTGCATGCCCTCACGCTTACACATGCTCAGTCTATCACACAGCTAAGCACAGCCAGCCATGTTAGACTGCTGCCCTGCTAGCAGCACAATCATGCTGCAATTGCCCCTGCTGCAATGGGACAGCTGCTGCTGCTGCTGCTCACAGTGAAGCGCCACCTAGGCTGGGCATGCCATGGTCTGCTGTAGCAGGCGCATAGGGCTAGCTGCGGCAGCCTGCACGCAGCACCAACACAAACAGGGCAATAAACACCTGAAATCAAGTGCCTTGCTCGTATTTTAGATTTAAGATGATGTGCTGCACAATGTGACGTGCACCTAACAGTAGTGGTGACACGCGGGAGGCTTACTCGCTCAGGTGGTTGCGATAGGCGCTTGCAAGTCACTGTACATCGTTGACCTGGACAAGTGATCTTGCTGCTATGCTTCAAACAACCGGCATGTCACCTGGTCAATATGCTGTTGAGTGTGCTTCCGTTCCGGACAAAAAATACACATCACAAAGCGGCATGCGCGCACTGCTGTCCTCGCCAAAAGCAGGTGCACTGCTGGGACAGCCTTGGACTGCCACACTTGCTGGTGCATTGCTGCTTGCGCACTTGTGTTTCAGCTTGAACCGCAGCTCCGGCTGGCATTTGAACTCATAGTTCTCTAGGATGCGCTCTATCAGCTCGTCTGTGTATGCCTCTGAGTAGTCTTGACTGTCTGCCTCGGAAACTGAGCCAGGTGCTGGTTCAGGCCTTGTGCTGGTCCTGCCGCTGCTCATGCCTCCTTACTACAGACACGCTGGCAGCCGCTGGAGTCAGCAGCCGAGGTTTTGGATTGGCTATGATACACGCGTACTTTGCATGCACACAGCACTGTACAGCAGCAGCAATAGAAGGTGATGCTGGCAGGAGTCAGTTCCGGTGCTGTGAAACCTCAGTGCAGGTCGAAATGATCTGGCACAAAGAAGTCGTTATAAGCATGAACAGCTCCCTGATCCTGATCCTGGCTATGCGTCCAGGCTACCTTGCAGTGCAACTGCCACTGCTGTCATATGACACACAACCCGCTTGTTTCAAACTCGACGAAACCCTCTCGTCGAGAATGCACGTATCTGTAACCGCGTGGACGTATTGTTTCTGCTGCAGAGCTACGAACTCACACGTGTACCGTGATTGGTTGTGAAGCAAACATGAGCACCGAGCTAGCGGGACCGTCCGGGCAAGCATCTGATCAACCAAACAACGGTGCAGCAGGGATGGAAGTAGACGCACAAGCAGCGCAGCAGCAAGCGGGGACCACGACTGACCAGCCAAGCATACGTGTGCTGGCGCTGTACTGCACTGGCAGCAGCGACGAGACCGATGAAGGTTTTGATCCACCTGAAAGCAGCAATGCTATCCTGCTAACAGTCCGCCCAGGCGTGCAGGTGAGGTTGCAATGCAGCAGCAGCAGCACAATGCTGTTACACGTCCCTGTCAACCTGCAGGACGCCCGTGCTCTCAATCTCACGGTCTTGTGGCTTTATTTGTTGTTGAACGTGTTGTGTAGGTGGAGATCATGCGGGGCCCCTCTCTGGATGAGTTTTCAGCCAGGGTGGAGTCATACAAGCCCACCTTTGTATACATCTCTGGACCATACAGCGGGCTGGTGGATAGCATCAAAGGAGCGATAGGCCCCATCACACTGCAGGGTAGGGCACACAGCTGTGTTGAGCAGCTGGCAGTGCACAGCAGGGGGTGTGAGCAACACCGCTCAAGCCACACGCCAGCACGCAACCAGCTTGGCCAGACCTACTGGCCATCTGTCGCAGTGACAGCAATCAGTGCACTGTATTGCGCAGCTGGCTTGCAAATCATGTCAGCAACGGCAAGTTCAGCTGCTGTGGCACTGCAGTGGTAGCCACAGGCATTGCAGCACCTCGAGCCTGCTGTGGGGTGTTTGCTGCTGCGCTGCTCCTGCAGGCAAACAGGTTACACCTGGAGAGCTGCTGACAGCGCTGGAGGGAGCACCACTGGACACAGTGTACCTGGATGCAGCAGGCCAGGAAAAGGGTGCGTCAATGCAGCAGCAGCAATAGCGCAGCAGCAGCACAGCAGCTGGCTGTGCCGCAAGCAGTGCGCAAGCACCCCTGCAACTCTCTTGCCAAGCAGCTGCAGTAGTCTGCAGCACCACACATATCGCCATACCCTCTTTGCAGACTTAGCACTCAAGAGCTAGCTGTACACCCGTTCATCTTCACCTGTTCACTACAACACCAGCTGCGCTGTGTAACCTCACTGCACATCAACTGCAGTTGCGGAGCTGCTGCGTGCCAAGGGAGTGCCCAATGTGCTGTTCTGGTCCGAGGACCCCTCCGGGCTGGTTGCTGCACACTTTGCCAGCATCTTCTTTGGCACACTTGCACTGGAGGGCAGCGTCAGCCTGCTGGAGGCCTATGCATTGGCGCTGTTTTCTACACAGGTGGGTCAGATACTATGGTACTATGGTTGGGGTACATGGTTTGCTGATATCTAGATGTGTTGTGTGCCTGCTGAAGCCTGCTTGCGGCGTACACGCTGGCGCTGTTTTCAACACAGGTGGGTCTGGGGTGTGCTGCTTTATCAGATCGTTTGCGGATTGCATCAAGCACCTGGAGCACTTGAGAGATACAAGTTGGCGCCGTCTTAAATACACCGTTGGTTCGGGCAGCAGCTGTGTTGTTCAGTTTGCTGTTGTGTATGTCAGATGGGGTGTCCGCCAGCCATAACGTGTATATGGTGAGCCTGCTGGAGGCGTACGCGCCGGCACTCTTTTCCAAACAGGTTTGTTGGCGAAGCAGCTGCAACACGCAATGCCACCTTATGCTGCTGTTACCTACCATGACAGCTACACCTGACAGTTGACGGCTGATTTGCGTCATATCTTCGCATTCAAAGCACGTCCAACATGACACCTGCTGCACACTTGCACACACATGATCTTCAGCATAATACATCACTGCTTTGCTTGCTCACGTCGTGCTGCTGACTGATCCTTGTCACTGCAGGCGCACCTCGGAGCCAAGGTTGACGGCAAGCTGACCATGCCCAACATGCCCGATCTGCTCACTGGGCCGGCTGATGACCCGGATGGTGTCAGCCTGGCCCTGCCTGACAACGCCAGCGTGCCGCTGCCACAGCTGCCTGGCCTGGACCTGACACGCGGCGTAGCAGCAGCAGTCGAGGGTGCGTGGCGCGTCTTTGCTTGGTGGCTGCACGCTGGGGCGGCAGCGTGCACATCTATGTCCTCGCATACATGCCGCAAAAGGTGCCTGCTTGCTTGCCCCTGTGCTGCTGGGTAGGTTTGATGGATGTGCGTCACCCCTCTCCTCAAGCACCTTGTTCCTCTGCTTGCTCTGCCACATGTCTGACTCCTTGTGCTGCTGCTGCTGCCGCAGGCTGGATGGATGTGCGGCTGCTGGCGCCGCGGGCCGAGCTGCGGCTGCAGATCGGCGGCGGCAGCAGCATGGTGGACGCAGGGCGGCTCAGCTACCTGGGGGAAGCGCTGCGTGCGCTGCTGGTGCTGGAGGTGTGGACAGCAAGCAGCAACCTGTCGGCAGCAGCAGCATGGTAGCAGTAGCAGCAGCAACAAAGATAACAGTTGTTCTGATGACGACAGGTTGTGCTGGGCCGGGTGGCTGTTTCATGCATGGCAGCATGCTGTGCCATGTTGAGTTGTGTGGCAGTGTGGCAGGAATGCGCCTGTGTTGACGTGGCAGCTGTTGGTTATGTGACATACTCATGTCCTTCTGTCTTCTAGCTCAGCTTGTTGAACTATTGCGTTGTCACCATAGCTGCTGCTGCTGCTTCCCTTGTGTCATGTGCTGTACACAGGTGCGGCGTGTGCGGCTTGTCTCTGCCAACCCACCCAGCCGGCTGCCCAGCCACCTGCAGGAGGGCTGCAGTGCATTGCTGTGTGAGGTAGCCACCAGCAGTGGGGCCACTGTGCGCGTGGTGCTTGGGGGCCGGCCTTCCGTGCTCAGCAACCAACAGCTGGTGGAACACGCGCTGCGGCAGACGCTGGTGAGCCGCTGCGCAACAGCAGTTAGCAGTTTATAATGGCTGTGGTTGATAGTGGGGAGGTGTCACAGCGCTGTTGGTGTTGGCGCAGAGCAAGCTGCAGGCAATGGCAGCTCAGCGACTGCTGTTTATGTTTGTCCATATACCGAGCTGCATACTTGCCCATACACCACTACTCGATGCTGCACCGGCCCTGCTGCTGCCCTTCTCACCCTCATGCCACTCGTGCACGCATCTGCTGCTGCCACGCTGCTGCGGCTGCCACCTTGTTGCCGCTGCCGTCAGGTGGCTGACGCACTCAGTCTGCAGTTCCAACTGCCGACGCTGCCTACGTCGCACCTCCTAGCACTTCAACTGACCCTGTTGCTCTTGCTGCCACCCTGCTGCTGCTGCTGCTGCTGCTGCCGCCAGGTGGCTGACGCGCTCAGCCTGCAGTTCCGGCTGCCGCCGCCAGGTGTGCCGCTGCCGCTGCCGCGCGCGTCGCAGGACGTGCTGGGCGGCTGCCCCTGCGTGGACACGCTGCTGCTGACCAGTGTGTGGGCAGTGGGAGTGCTGCGGCAGCTGGCGCAGGTAGGTTGCGCAGCAGCCAAATCTATGCACTGCTGGTCTGCCGGAGTAATTAATTAATTATAGATTCACTAGTATTGGTGTGTTGCAGCTACTGTAACGGCGGGTTGGCTGGGTTGATGCCTTGCCAACTTCAATGCAAGCACGCTGCTCTTTTCAGTGGTGGTTGTGAAGGTGTGAAAGATTGCCGCTGCTCACCAGTGTGTGGGCAGTGGGAGTGCTGCGGCAGCTGGCGCAGGTGGGTTGCGCAGCAGATCGCCAATAGCTGCTACCATTCAGCGCTGCAGAACTTTAGTTTGAAGTTGCTGTGGAGGCCAATGCAGGGTCTTGTCAGCGGTTGCATGGTTGCTGCTACTGCTGCCATGCCCGCTTTTTGCACCTGTAGTCAGCCTGCAATGCTTCTGTTTGCTGAGCTGTTGCTGTTAACATGGGGTTTGTTGCTGTGACTTCTGCACAAGCGCCTGCAACCAGCCTGCAATGCCTCTGTTTGCTGAGCTGTTGCTGTGACTTATCATCTTTGCAGAGCGCAGCCTATCGGGGCCTAGTCAGCCTAGGCAGCAGTTGCATGATTGTCTGCTGCTGCCGCCCTCGCCTTCTGCACATGCGCCTGCAATCAGCATGTAATGCCTCTATTTGCTGAGCTGTTGCTGTTAACATGGAGTGTGTTAATATGGAGTTTGTTGCTGTGACTTCTGCACAAGCGCCTGCAACCAGCCTGCAATGCCTCTGTTTGCTGAGCTGTTGCTGCGACCTGTTATTTTTGCAGAGCGCAGCCTACCGGGGCCTAGTCAGCCTATGCAGCATGATTGTCTGCTGCTGCCGCCCTCGCCTTCTGCACATGCGCCTGCAACCAGCCTGCAATGCCTCTGTTTGCTGAATTGAGTCCCCTTGCTGTTGCTGTGATTCATCATCTTTGCAGAGCACTGCCTACCGGGGCCTAGTCAGCCTAGGCATCGGCAGTGTGGGCGGCGCGCCAGTGGCCGGCTGCAAGCCTGCTGACGCATCCCGCCTGGGTGTGATTGTGACTGGCATGCGCGGTGGCGTGCTGCTGACTGAGGAGCTGCTGGCGAATGGGCTGCCCATTGATGGCATCAGCGGCAGCCTGGTGGGGGGCATCCCCAGCAGCAACCCGCTGGCAGTGCCCGCAGACCCGGTGAGCGATCTCAGGGTTGTTCACTCGTTGTTTGTTTGTTATCAGTGCTTTGCCGTGCTGTGAAGGGCAGCTGCTGCATCTGAAAGTTGTGTCCCTGAGCTGGTCTTGCAAGCCGGGGTGTTTCGCACACATGTAGCTGTGGTCAGTGGCGAGGAGCTGCTAAGCGAATGGATTGTTGACTGATGGCATCAGCGGCAGCCTGGTGGGGGCATCCCCAGCAGCAACCCGCTGGCGGTGCCCGCAGACCCGGTGAGCGATGTGTGTTTTGTTATGTGCAGCGTTACATGTTTTCTTATAGATTGAGAAGGCCACGCCTGCTGCCTTTGATAGCTGTTTTGCAAGCTGACTCTGCTGGTGAAAAACACTCACTGGTGTTTGCATGCAGCGTCTGGAGCAGCAATTGCACACACCTCCACATGCGCTTACGCTGCGTTTGCTGCTGCTGCACGTTCTGTGCTTGCTGTGTTCTGTGTGCTGCACCGCAGCCCATTGCGCCGCACAACTGCGGCCGCACGCCCATCAGCGATGTGAAAGAAGAGACTCACCACACACGGCATTCAGAACGAATCAAATGCACTGACACCGCGCCTGCTGCTGCACGTGCTCTGCCTGCTGTTTTTGTGTCATTGTTGCAGCCCATTGCGCCGCACAACTGCGGGCGCACGCCCATCAGCGTTGTAAGGAAGAGACTCATCACACGCAGCATTCAAAACGAATCAAATGCACTGACACCGCGCCCTGCTGCTGCACGTGCTCTGCCTGCTGTTTTTGTGTCATTGTTGCAGCCCATCGCGCCGCACAATTGCGGCCGCACGCCCATCAGTGATGTCAAGGAGGAGGAGTTCATGGCGGACCTCATCAGCTTCCTCAGCCACAGGCGGGGCCGTTACATTGACCGGTCAAAGTTCCCAGACGCAGGTAAGTCCAGCCATGCTGCTGCTGCTGTTGATACATGGATGCTGGTGCTGGCCACACGCATGGTGCCTTGCAGGCATGCAATGAACGACCAGGGTTCGTTTTCTGCGAGTCAGCTTGCTGCACCAATCGGGGCCGAGACAACTAGCTACAGGCAGCTTCCTGCAAGGTGGACGTATCAGCTGTCAATAGTACCAGCATCTCCCTTAATCTTGAAGGAGAAACCAACAATCTGTGCACACGTTCCTATCTTTGTAACACCGTGTCATGCAGTGCTCAACGGTATGACGCTGGATCTGTTTGGGCTCTACAAGGAGGTTGTCACGCGTGGCGGCTTCCGCGTGGGCAACGGCATCAACTGGAAGGGCCAGGTCTTTGGCCGCATGCGCAATTGGACCGCCAACAACAGGCAGACCGGGGTTGGCAACAGCCTGAAGAAGCACTACGCCAACCTGCTGTGGGAGTATGAACAGGTGGGATGGGCAGGATTGGTTGGAAGGTAGAGAGCAGCAGAAAACGCAGTATGGGCGGCGGTCAAACTTGTGTAACGCTGCGTTTGACTGACTGCACATGACGCTGGTGTATTGCTGACACAACATTTCATCCTGCAGGCATGAGCAGCATGCACCACCTGCTAATCGACTGAAGCATAGTCCTGCATGCTGACTTAGCACCCTTTCCCTTCAACGCATGCCTGCAGGCGCACCCGCAAGACGTAGTAGTAGACCGCTGCACGCTGTGCGGCCGTGGCGAGGAGGCAGGCGCCACCGACTGGATCGCCTGCGACAGCTGCAACAGCTGGGTGCACTTCTCCTGCGACAAGCGGCCAAACCTTGGCACGTTTGACGACTATGCAAACGCAGAGCAGCCACGCAGCTACAAGTGCCCCAACTGCGCGCGCGCAGAGGCGCGAGCAGCAGGCAGGGGTGCGGCAGCAGCAGCGCGAGCAGCAGCAGCGGCGGCTGGTGGGGATGAGGCAGCAGTGGAAGCAGCAGGGGCAGCGGCAGCAGCAGCAGCGGAGGCGCAGCAGCAGCAGCAGCAACAGCAGGAAGCTGAAGCCATGGACAGCTGATGAAGTGGAGGGGCGCTTGTGCACGCTGTCTATGTGGACTAGCCATGCCTGTGATGTCTATGTTATTTCTCGCTCTTGTTTCGGCCCTGGGTGAAGCAGTAGCTGTGCTTCGGCTGGGAGTGTGGCAGCATGGCGGCTGCCTGTGGCAGTTGCCTTTGCTGGGCTCCAGTTGGCATGCACTGGCGCACCGCGTAATTGTTTTCAGCCCTTACTTGCTGCTCCTGCAAGATATCATGTGCTTTACAGCACGTTGCTCATGGCGTTTGTGTGTGATGCTTCAGTGATGCTTGCGCACACGACATGCGAGGTGCAGGCAGGCACGTCTTGTGGCAGTAGCAAGCTGCTGGCTGCGTGACGCACCATATGTGGTTTATTCTATGGTGTCCACTCTCCTTTTTTGGTCTCAGACCATGTGTTCACCCTGTTGTGGCTCATGAAATCTAGATGGCGCCTGGACACGCATGTAACTATCCCGTCTGCAGCTGGAATCAGCGGCATTTTGCACCCCCCCAGCTGTACCCGTTATGCTGACTCAGTTCCAGCACTGCGGTGCGTCATCAAGTAGCAGCACAACGCTGGCATAACAACTGTATAAAAGTGCCCGTGGCGTGGGCTGACTCACTTCATGGCAGGCATACTGCCTTGCAGGACAGTAAGTTAAAAGAAAAGTTGCTGACTCAACAACGTGCGGCAGCAGCCTGAGACCACAGCCGGGCACACTTTCGGTTGAGCCCCATCGTTGCTGCCTGAGCTGCTTAGCTGCACAGGCACTGCTGCTCACAATAATGCGCTCTTGATTCACTTTGTTCCCGTCAAAGTGAGACACAAACAGCTCCTAATACAGACGTCACGTAGTGACATCCACTCCTCCGGCTTCAATACTGATGGTGATGAGTAGTGGTGGGGATGACGAGGATGATGATGTGGAGGGGGTGATGACGATGAGCCTCAACCTTGCTCAAAGTGAGGACATCAATAGCACCAGCACAACCCGACGACGACGACGACGACGACGACGATGACGATGATGATGATGATGATGGTGGTGGTGGTGGTGATTATTATGAGCGGTATGACATAACCCCAAGCTGCTGCACCACACATTGACATCAGCACAAGTGGAGACCAACGGGCACGTGCAGCGCTGCATGCACCCAGCTAGCAGCTGCAGACCTTTGCAGCCATGCAAGTAGGACGCAGGGTGTACAGTGCATGGGTGGCACGATCTCTGCACAGGTCACAGGTCACAGATGTGACAGCAACATCACACTCGACTACATGCTACCTAGTGCAGCGGGCATCTAGGTAGCATTGCAAAATGCCCAGACAACGTACGGCACGCCGGCAACAGCGCAATCACCCGTTGATCGCCGAGGTAGATCACCACCACATGCTGTATTCAAAATACGACATGCAAAGCTAGTCAAAGCCAACGACAACACGACAGCAAAGTCCAAATTTTTCAGGAGCAAAGCACGCAAATAAGCCCAGAGACTTATTGTAACCAGGGATGTGCAGATGCAGCACGTGTGCCGCGCAGCAGTAGTAACAACCCCAGACACTAAGCAAGCTAGTCACAAGCCACAGGGAACTTCAATGACGGAAATCAGCATCACGCATGTCCAACCAGCCCTTACAGACTGCGGTGTTTGTACTACAAGTTATAACCGTGAGTGTAACAAGTCTCGCCTTTGTTGCTTGGGCGCAACGACCCTGACAAATCTGGCATTTCCAGTTGATGGTATGCTCAGCCGGCAGCTGACCAACCATGGATCACAAACATAGCATGGAGCTCAAGTACATGCTTTGAACAAAACAATGCAACTCGCGCTCGAAACAAGAAACACCCTGATCATCAGGGAAAGCGTAATAAAGACGAAGCGTGACACCCTGACGCCATTCCTCTTCTTCTTCCCCCAACAGAGTGTCTCTGCATGAGGCTGAATAGAAGCAGGCACACCAAGGGCATGCTTTACTGCAAGTGACACGGCCATAGAGCAGCAACAGACAGGTACGGCAAAACGGAAGCCAGATACTACGCAACATCAGCATAACAGAGGGCGCAATGACGCATGCCAGTGGTGATGCACCAAACAGCCAGCGGTACTGCTGAAGCCCAAACAACAGCACAAGCAAGGCAAAACAGGTGCAGATGCATCACTGCAGATCACTACAACCCAAAATGTTTTGGCACAACACAAGCAGCAAGCTGAATGAAACAATTTCTAATTGAGGACGCTACTGAAGGGCAGTAATTTGTGCATCTCCCCTGCAGATCTTGGGTCACACCACCATATTGCATGCTGCACACAAACCAGGGAGCTCTTGGCACTGGTCCCCTCCATATCACCACCACGGGTGCAGTGGCCTGAGAGGCAGGCGCAAGACACCGCTACACATGGCTCAGCAGCAGGCGGCTGCCAGTCTTGACGGGCGCCGACGCAGTCGCAGCCTTGGCAGCCGGCACAGCGTCCGTCTTCGCAGCTGTCACGGGTGCGGTGTACACCTTGGCCTGGGGAACAGGCGCGTACCTTCTACTCCTCGTTAACAGCAGCAGGCGGCCGGTCTTGACGGGCGCAGTCGCAGCCTTGGCAGCCGGCACAGCGGCCTTCTTTGGGACCATAGAGGCAGTTGCAGTGGGGGCCATTTTGGCCTGCGGGGCAGCTGGGACTTTGTCAGTGCCGGTCTTGGCGCCTGGCGCCGCAGCAAGTGCCGTGTACTCCTTCCTGCCGCGCTTGGATTTCTGCAGCAGCGTCCTGCCCTGCTGCAGCTCGTTGGTGTCAGGTGTTGCGGCTGCACAGACAGGATGGGTGTGCACAGCGGGCAGAGCAGGCAAGAGGGTCAGCTGCATACACCATGTCAATGTCAAGATGCTATGCGTGGGTTCCAGCAGCGGCAGCAGCAGCTGCTGCACAACTGCACCAGCGGCAGCTGCCGCTGCTGTACAGCTGCACTGCAGCTGGTGACCAGCGGCAGCAGCACAGGCAGTGACGCATGTCTGACATGCAGTTCGCAGGGCAGCAGGCCCCCACCCTACTCCGTATGGCCAATTGAGCACCTTATGAGTTTCAGCGGCCCATGCACATGGCTGGGCGTTGCTAGCGTTCGAGTACAGGACCGGGTGACTTGAGCACAGTCGAAATGTTCCGACAGGAGCATGAACAGCTGGATCAACCTCACCTGCGTTGATAAGAAGCTCCGAGGCCACCAGTAGCCCGAAGCACACGAGGAGAACGGCCTTCGCCATGGTCCGTTTGGGCTCGTACGATGAACTCTTGGGGTGCTTGACTGCGATGAGCGGCAAGTGCAAGCAAGGTGAACAATACGGTGGCAAAGGATTTGAAGTGCCTACACACAGCCACGCATTCTGGTGCTTTTCGGAGCCTACCACGTTTTGCCTTTGGGCTTAAGACCTGGTGTCACCACGGTACTGCATGCCCATGCTGCGTATCCAGTTCATGCTGTGCCAATAGGAATGCTGAGAATCATGTACGATGTTTAGTTTGACCATTACCGGGCTTGGCCTGGTCCAGCGCTGTACACATCGAGGAGGCACCAGCGGGTAAACGGGACAAGTAACTGCAGTCATATGGAACAGAGTTTAGCTACATAAGTGCATTTTGTATTTCCAGTGACGTGCTTCCGAAGGCCGGACGTCGAGATCAAGGCCCGCGTGTTGGCGCCTTTTGACACACATGACAATGCATTGCATTGCTGGGAACCGCCTGGCTGCCTGAGTCGGTTGTAAACGCGCGCAGCTGCTGCCACTAGCCACAATCCAAGGAGCGTGACAGCATATGCATTATCCTCGCACTTATCAAAGGTATGGCAGCAGCATGAGCTGTTGCTGAGCATGCTGCTGCTGCCACCGGCTTGCACACCCATGCAACGATGGCCTGCTACCAATTCTGCGTGTATAGCTGCATTCTGACTGGACATGCCACTTTACTTGCATACCCTCCAACTGGACACACATAGCTGCAACTGGACATGCGCAGACCATAGAAAAGTTACATGAGCGTCACAACAGCGAGGTTCAGGTTTTCAAGACCACACAATGCCCGTCTTAGCCATTGACGTGCTCTTTCAGCAACCGCTTGGCTCATCATCCATCAGCAGTTCAGCTGCTGGGGCACGTGCACTTTTGTTGAACTGCCCGCCTCCATGTCTCACTAGACATCCATGCCGGCAGCGTCAGTAAATGGTGACACAGTCAATTGCAATCGCAGGAGCAAGCAGTTCTTGCCACAGATGGTACCAACACGCAACACGAATACCCTGAACATATCGCAGACATTGAATGTTGTGTAATACGCAAACTTCTCAACATGCACCTGCTGCCAAGCAAGTGCAACTTTACGCGTCAATCCCCCCATTGGCCGGACTGTGCCATATGCCATGCGTGCTGCGAGTGCAGCGTCAACACCATCAGCACACGGCAAACTCACTGAAACTGCTCACAACGCCAGTGCGGCCCACCAGGCCCCAGCCCCCGCGGCGCAATGCCGCTGATGAGTGAGTGACCAACGGCGACACCAGGCCAAACCAACCTTAACACAGCAGCTGGGGGTGTAGAACTGCAGATGATGCTGACATGATAGCACTGCACCGCAGTCGATGCTGGCCGCCGCCGCAGCATCACCACTCAAAGTCATCAATGCCATCCACCAGTGGCTCAAGCTCCAGCTCCTCCATTTGGTCACACCCAGGCGGCTTGGGCACGCTGCTCACACTGCTCACCGCAGACGCAGCAGGCCGCACAGGCAGCAGGAACGGCATGGCCGGCGCAGCAGGCGCAGCAGCAGCGCCTGCAGCAGCCTCCTCAGCAT
Organism: Scenedesmus sp. ARA3; assembly: GCA_004335835.1. Taxonomy (NCBI): domain Eukaryota; kingdom Viridiplantae; phylum Chlorophyta; class Chlorophyceae; order Sphaeropleales; family Scenedesmaceae; genus Scenedesmus; species Scenedesmus sp. ARA3. Next base: position 97,864 of record RWJK01000862.1, read on the forward strand.
CCCCGACACCCTCCACAGCAGCAGCAGCCGCTGCTGCTTCGGCGGCGGCTGGGCTTGCTCCGCTGCTGCTAGCGCCCTCACCGAGTGCGGCGGGATCTGCTGCTGCTGCTGCAGCTGCAGGCATTGCCGCAGCGCCTGCAGGTGCAACAGCAGCTGGCGCACTGCTGCTTGGCGCTGCAGGCACTGCTGGTGCCTCTGCACCGCCTGCTGCTGCTGCTGCTGCTGCTGTTGCTTCCACCCCAGCCTGCTGCACCTGCACTGCAGCTGCTGCTGGCGCTGCGGTTGCTGCAGGAAGCTGGCCTGCTGCTGCTGCAGCTGGCGGCAGCTGCTGCTGGCCTGCTGAATGCTGGTGGCTCAAGCTCGCTGCCAACCGTGCCTCCGCTTCTGCTGCTGCAACAGCCTCAGCAGCAGCCCTACTGGCCACAGCCTCAGCTTCTGCTTGTGCAGCTGCAGCAGCTGCTGCAGCGCTTGCTGCCTCTGAGGAATGCTGCTGCGCCCCATGCGCATGCTGACTGTGTTCAGCAGCAGCGCCTGCTGCTGCAGCCATTGGCAGCAGCTGCCCCTGGCCCGGGGTGATTGCTGGCGCAGCAGCAGACACAACAGCTGCAGGCGCTGCCAGGCTCGTTGCAGGCAACACGGCAGCACCAGCTACAGGTGCAATGGGTGCCGCTACACCAGCTACAGGCGTGACCAGCTGCGCCGTGCTTGCTGCTGCATCCACAGCTGGTGCGGCAGCAGCAGCAGATGCAGCCGGCTGCCCGGCTGCAGCATCACCAGCGGCAGCTGCTGCTGGTGCACCAGCTGCCGCAACGGCGCCGTCGGCCGCAGCATCACTTGCAGCAGCAGCAGCAGCAGCAGCAGCAGCAGCAGGTGCAGCAGCTGCAGCAGCAGCGGGTGCTTGACTGGTTGCCGGCTGCACCGGCTGCTGCACTGCATACAGCAGCACAGGCACACCATTCACGTTGTGCACCACCACAGGGAAGCCTTGGAACCCTTGCGGCAACTGCCCACCAGACACTGCAGCAGCTGTCAGCGCTGCTGCCCTCAGTTGTGCCTGCATCTGCAGCTGTGCTTGCAGCTGCGCCTGAGCCTGCAGCTGAGCTTGCAGCGCCAGCTGCGCTGCCAGCTGCTGCTGCTGCCCTGCCCCAGTGCCAGCCCCACCCTTACTTGGCTTTCCACCTTTCCCATCAGCCCTGCTGCCAGCTTTAGCTCCCTTGTAGCCTTTTCCAGCAGAGCCTTGCTGGCCGCTTTCCATATCGACCTCCCAATCATAGTCTTTGTCTTTCTCGCGCTGCTGCTGCCGCGCGCGGCCTGTTTTGCTAGCGCGCGGCTGCTGCTGCTGCGGGTACGGCTGGTACACCTGCTGCTGCTGCTGCTGCTGCTGCTGCTGCTGAAGCGGCTGCAGCTGCGGTGGCGGAGCAGCCGCTGCCAGCTGCCGCTGCTCCTGCGCTTGCCGCATCAACTCAGCCTCCTGCTGCTGCTGCAGCAGCATTTGACGCGCCAGCCACTTCTCCCGCAGCCGCCGCCGCTGCTGCCGCCGCTGCTGCTTCTGCTGCTGCCGCTGCTCCTGTGTCGGCTTCGGCTGAGGCGCCGCTGCAAAAGCATCCAGCACATCTGCTGCAATATCCACGGCTTCTTCCTCACTAACCAGCAGCTTGCTTGTCACCGCAACACCAACCGGCATGGCCGCAGCCTCTGCAGCATCAAGCTGCTGCTGCTGCTGCTGCTGCTGCTGCTCCTGCTTGCTGTCTGCTGCCGCTGCCTCTCCATCCAGCCGCCGCTTGCCTGCCTTGCTGCTGCCAGCTTCTGCTGCTGCATCCTCAGCAGCTGTCTTCACTCGCTTTGCTGGCACATGCTCCACAACAACATCCTCTGACAGCCATCCCGGCAGCTTCCGCTGCCGCGGCTGCAGCGGCGCATCGTCCCTCTGCGCTGCACCACCTTGCAGCGCCGGCTGCTGCTGCTGCTGCAGGCTCTGCCGGGCCCTGCTGCCCTTGCCGCCGCGCCGGCCGCCGCCAGACGCCGCAGCTCGCGCGCGCTGCTCCTGCAGCGCCAGCAGCTGACTCAGCACCTGCTGCACAGCATCATCTTGGCGTGATAGTGGTGGTACTGGCAGCTGCTGCCCCAGATCCAAGCTGTCAATGTCACTGCTGCTGCTGCGGATGGTTGCCATGGCTGCTTCTGCCAGCACCGCAGCCTCGCTGACGGCTGCGATGCGCTGCCTGCGTGACATGCGGCTGCTGGCGCCGTGGCCGACTAGTGGGAGCCGGCTGGCTGCGAGCTGCATCAGCTGCTTCACCCAGTCTGCAGCACCAGCAGCAGCAGCAGCAGCAGCAGCAGCAGCAGCAGCAGAGTGCATTAGGTAAGTGAGGGTCACGCAATACACCCCTAGCGTTCCAATGCGACATTCCTGCTGTAGCAGCATCGTACGCCCTGCCAGCCAAATCCCATGCATACGCCACACAGCAGCAACGTTACTTTTCGCCCACCTGCCACCGGTGTTGCCGGCTCCCGCCCCCCAGGCTTCAGCTCAGGGCAGCGCGGCGCAGCCAGCCCCTGCCCCGCCTCAGCAAGCGGCCCCAGCGACTTCACGCGCATCCACGGCCGCTGCCGCAGCCGCTGCTGCGCTGCTTTAATGTATCCCTCAACAGCAGGGAACAGCACCGCAGCCTCAAAAACTAGCCGCTGCAACTCTTCGAGGCTGTGCCGGAACAGTAGGCTGCAGGAGGCTGGGGTGGCAGCGAGTGCTGCTGAGTGCTCGGGGCACACGGTGCGGCCCGGGGCCTCGCTGCTGACGACAGCTGAGAGCCACAGGTCGCACTGGCAGGCCTCGCAGACGCAGCCAGATGTGTCGGTGTGGCAGCCGGCGGCATCTGGCAGCTGCGGGCTGCCGTGCATGCGCTGCTCCTGTGGGCAGCAGCAGCAGGTTTCGGCAACAGCAGGGATGGGGCAGCAGGAGGGTAGTAAGGCGGGAGTGTTGGATGAGCGGTCGGTGGGCGGCATCAGGCAACAGCAGCAGCTGATAGTACAATGCAGCTTATAGAGAGGGCGAGAGGAGGCTGCAGATATGAAGTGCGCGCATGAGCCATGAGCGCGCACTGCCTTTGCTTGCTCAACCCGCAAACATACACCTCAGCTTCTGCTGCTGGCAGCCAAGCTGCCGTTGCTGCCGCGCTATGGGCAACATCAACATGCTGACAACCTCCCTTACAATTAAAAGACACGGCTAGCCAGCTGCTGGTGCACATATTTCACCGCTGCTCACCCGGCCCACGCCAAACAGCAGTGCCGCCTGCTGCCGGCCCTGCTCCTCCTCAATGCGCAGCACCAGCTCCCCGGCAGCAGCCATCAGCGCAGGCTTGGCCACGCTGCGCTGCTTCACACCAGCAGCCCAGCGCTCACACCAGCTGGCAGCAGCACCACCCTGCTGCTGCTGCTGCTGGTGGTTGTCACCTTCTGCTGCGGCATCTGCACCTGCACCTGCGGCTGCTGCAGCAGGCTGGCCAGCCGCCTCGTCATCATCTTCACCAGAGCCCGACTCCAGCTCCGAATCGGAAGACTCCAAGTCAATGCGAAGGTCAAACCTGCCGCCTGCTGCTGCTGCCGCACCTGCAGCAGCCACGCCATCCAGCCAGTCCAGCAGCAGCTCATCTTCTGAGTTCTCAGCATCAGACGGCACGTCATCTGCTGCTGCTGCTGCTGCTGCTGCTGCTGCCAGCTGCTGATGTTCACTGCCGGCAGCAGCAGCAGCCTCAGAGGTGCCAAGCTGCTGGCCACCATCGGCAGCTGCAGCAACAGCGCCATCAGCAGCAGCGGCCTGACCAGCAGCAGCAGCAGCAGGAGCGTCCTGTTGCAGGTCCTCCTCAGCTGCTGCAGGCTTTGCTGCTGCTTTGCTGCTGCGCTTGGCAGAGCCCGGCTGCGGTGACTTGCCTGCCTTGGCTGCTGCTGCGGCTGTTGGAGTCTTCGCCTCTTCTGCCTCCTCCTCCCCCTCAGCAGCAGCAGGATCTGCTGGATCTCCATCTGCTGCAGCAGGTGTTGCTGCTGCTGCTGCTGCACCATCAGCGGGTGCTGCGTCTGTTGACGCTAGCCCGTCTGTAGCCGCGGCAGCAGCAGCTGCTGTCGCTGCCTGCGCTTCTGCTGCAGCTGCTGCTGCCGCCTGCCTTGCTCCGCGCCGCTCCTGGCGGGCCAAGCGCGCCTGCAGCGCTGCCATTGCTGCTGCTGCCACTGCCTCTGCATGTTCCTGCTGCTCCTCCTCAGGCTCCCCTCCCCCTAGGCCATGCGCAGCAGCAACTTGCTTCGCAGCAGACACCTGCAGCAGTACACGCAGCAGCACCAGCAGGCACGCGTTGCACAGAGCTGGCAACAACAGAGAAGAAACTGGTTCCCTTCCCTACTCTTGCTGCAATTCATCTGCATAGTATTCACCACGTGCACACATGGCAGCTGCAGATCATGGCACCAAGTACGCAACCAGGCCCCGCTCACAGCCCACACCCACAGCACCATCAATACCACTACCAAGGCAAATGACAACAAACAGCAAGATGACATTAGCAGCAGCAGCAGCACGATGCCGAAAGCAGCAGTTTGAACACAGCCAGCACACCCACCAGCGCCACCAGCAGCTGGTCCATGCTGAAGGCAGCCCTCCTGCCCTGCAGCCGCGCCTTGCGCGCCGCATCGCAGCCGTGGCCCAGCCAGTCCCAAGGGGCCAGGCCCAGCCCCTCAGCAGCACAGAAGCCTGTGGCCACGCTGCAGGTGAAGGCCCCGGGCAACGCCAGCACAAAGCTGCCGGGCTCCTGCACCAGCCTGCAGGCAGCAGCAGCAGCAGCAACCGTAAAAGCCAGGTGGAGGGCGCCAGACGTCAGTCACAGGGACGAGATTGTCGCAAGCGAGGTCACGAGCATGCACCAAGGCAGCCGCTGCTGGAGACACCACGCGCATGTCAGCCTCCAGTCACACTGCCACAAGACGCACGGAGGCATGCAGCTGCCAAGCAAGTGCGTGTCTGCATGCTGCTGTTGCACGTTAGGAGTGTCTGAACATGGCTGGCCCCGCCACTCACCTTGAAACTGGCAGCCCCCGTGCAGAAAGCTCGTTGGGGCTGACTGCCACTGGCTGCCGCGCCAGCAGCAGCGAGTCTGCTGCTGCCAGCTGCGGCAGGCAGTCTGCCACTGCCACCTCAAATGCCTCTCCTGCCTGGCCAGGCACCGCATACCACACCTGCAGACATTATGTAGGAGACGACAGGGAACAGTAGCAGTCTGAGGCCTCTGAATCCATGGCACCGCCCAACCTTCATGATCAAACTGATATCAAATCATCAACAGCAAGCTTGAGGAAAGCAGGACACACCGACACACACATGACCCACCTCCACCCAGCTATCCTGGCCTCAACCACAACAACAATACACGACAACAGACGCAGCCAGAGTCACACACACCTGTGGCGCCCCGCTGTGCATGTGCTGCAGGCAGTACAGCCCCTGCTGCTCGCAGCGCCAGCCACTCACAGCCAGGCAGCTGCCCAGCTGCAGCCGCGGCAGCAGCAGCCCAGGCAACGGCTGCTCAAACGGCACATGCCGCAGCACGCTGCCTCGGCTGCGCGGCAAGCTGTTGAGGTTCCAGCTGCTGGGCGACACCACACCTGAAGCTGCTGCTGCTGCTGGTAGTGCTGCATTTGCATCTGCATCGCCAGGCAGCCGCCGCCACGCTGGCAGAGCAAAGCCGCTGCCAAACCTGCTGCTGTTTAAATCTTGGCCATGCAGCGCCTCAACAAGCCTGCCTGCATCAGGCCGCTCAATGAGCCGCCACACCTCAGCCTCGATCTGCTCTATGCTGGGATGCTGCTCCGAAGCATCAGCAGCAGCGCCAGCAGCAGCATCACGCCCTGCAGCAGCTGCAGCAGATGACGCGCCAGCAGCAGCAGCAGATGCATGCCGCTTGCTGCTGCCGCCACTGCCTGCAGCAGGAGCGGCGGCATCGCCGCTGATAGTACCTGCAAACGCAGCAGCAGCTACCGCGCGCGCCTTGCTGCGTGCCGACGCCTTGGCAGCTGCAGCAGCAGCAGCAGCTGTTGCTGCAGCAGACCCGCCGCTGCCAGCCTTCTGCCGGGAGCCTTTCTGCGCACTGCGCTGCTGTATACGGGAGCTCTGACGCTCTGGCAGCACCGCTGCACCTGCTGCTGCTGCTGCTGCTGCTGCCTTGCCTGATTGAGGCTCCCACTCATCTGCTGAGCCGCTGCCTGCAGCAGCATCCTCCTCATCCTCCATTTCAGCTGCACTGCCATCTTCCGAGGCATCAGACGAGGCTTTCATCTGCTGCTGCCGCTGCCGATGCGCCTGCCGCTGCGCCGTCTGCCGCTGCTGCTTGTGTTTGGCGTCTGTCTTCTGCCGCTTTCCTGGCGGGGCATCCTCATCCTCTTCTGCTGCATCGTGCTGCTGCTGCTGCTGCTTGGTGTCAGCAGCATCAGGCGCAGCATCGCTGCCCTGCCCATGCAGTGCTGCATTGCACGGCTGTGAGGAGAAGTGCACACGCGCCGCCCAGTCTGCATAAGCAGCAAAGGAGCGCAGCGAATGCATCCTGTGCGCTGCCGACACGTGCTGCTGCTGCTGCACTTGCTTGCAAGGCGTCTGCTGCTGATCAAGCTCCTGCTTGACATGCTGCTGGCCATGCTCCTGCTTCACTTCCGGCTGCTGCTGCTCCTCGCCTTCCTGCTCTTGCTGCTGCTTGTGTTTGCCGGCTGCGGCCTTGCCCCGCTGCTGCTTGCCGCGCTGCTTGCTCGCTTTGCTGGCTGATGGCGGAGTGCTGGCAGCAGCTGCCTCTGCAGCTTCTGCCATCTCCACATCACTGCCTGCATCTGCGCCTGCTGCAGCTGCTGCCCCTTCTGCCTTGATGCGGGCTCTGCTGCTGCCAGAAGCGCCTTTCGCACCAGCAGCTGGGCTTGCTGCTGCGCCGGGCCCTGCCTCTGCGAGTGCGTCCAGCTGAGCCAGCAGTGCTGTATCCTGCCCCAGCAGCAGCTGCAGGCTCTCCTGCTCGCTGGCACTGTCCCAGTGCAGCTGCAAATGCCTGCAAGCAGCAAGACGGCAGCAGTGATTAGGCTTGATTAGTGGGCGCCTCGTGCAAGCAAACACACACACAGAAACAAGGCGCAAGGCTCGCAGCAACACCACTGACTTGTGACAACCGCATCCATGCATGCCGGGAATATAACGAGGCAACCTGCGAGCCACCACACGTATGATGCAAGCGTTCACGTCAGCTGCCCGCGCATGCTGAGAGCAGCACTCAGGCCTCACCTGCCATGTGCATCCTGCTGCTCCATGCCTGCTGCTGCTGCTGCTGCTGCCACAGGCGGCGCTGCCCGCATGCACAGGTGGCTCACAAACTGCCGCTGCGCTGCAAACTGCAGCCCCTGCAGCAGCGCCGCAGCATCAGGCGCGGCCCAGCCCTCTGGCGGGATGATCTTGCAGATGCCATGCTGCTTTGCAATCTCATCGTACACCGCCATGATGTAGCCAAAGGGGTCTGCAAACTCCTCTGCTGTGGGCCTGAAAGTAGGTGCTTCTGGCAGCTCCACTTGCACCCTGCCTGCATCTGGCTGCCAGCGTGCCATGGGGCGCCATGCGAGCGGATTGCTGCGGCAGGCGCTGCAGCCGGCCTGTAGGACATACAGGAAACAAGTGGTGTGGTGTGGTGAGTGCAAGGTGGCACATCAGGGCAAGCGACAGGCAACGATGCGGAAAGAGTGGATGGCGCAAGCAGATTGCCTCATAAAAGACAACAGCTGGGGCGCCAACATGTCAAATTTTGCATTGCAGTACGTGTGCTGACAAAGGGTGAGCAGCAGCAGCTGCTGCTGGCATAGCCACAAGCAAACAGAGAACATGTGCTGAAGCTGCCGCGACAACATGTGTGATGTCCTGCAATCATGCATGGGTCAGAGCTAACACTGTTATCCTCATGGCCCCGAAGGGCTTTCAGCGAAGTATGAGGCAGAGTGTACAGTCAACACACCCAACACAAAGCCATAACCAGCATGCAGCAGGTAAACAGGTGCAGCAGCACCAGATTTTCAGGGAAGTGCATGAACCATGTGGTGCATGAAACCTCCTGCAGGTCAGAGCTAACACTGTTATCCTCATGCCCCTAGGGGCTTTCAGCGAAGTATGAGGCAGAGTGTACAGTCATCACACCCGCACGACCACAAACCAGCACAGACACCTACAGCACAACTATTCACGAACAATGTACAACAGCAGCATGCCCACGCACAAACACACAAAACCATACACAACATAACCTTGCTGAATCCTCACCTGCTGGTCAAAGCTGCAGCTGTCACAGCCCAGCATGAACTCGACCTGCTGCTGCTTGCTCAGGTCGTCCTGCAAGGCCCTGCAGCGCCGCTTGTTCAAGTGTGCAGTACCTGCATCAACCTCATCTAGCCAAGCAGGCCGAGAGCCAACAGGCAGCGGCTTTCCTGCAAGCTGCGGTTGCACTGCCAGCACAGCGGAGCTTGCCCCAGCTGCAGCTGCAGCTGCAGCCGCGACTCCTGCAGGACCGGGCATTGCTGCATCCTCGCCCACGGGCATGGCAGCTGCAGCTGCTGCTGCATCCATGTCCGCAGCAGCTGCCTGGCTGCGCTTGCGCTTTGCGAGGCGCTGCTGCTCTTTACTCATGCTCCAACATGCACCATCACACCCAACTGCCTGCCCTGCTGCTGCGCCTGTGCCGCTATCGGGGCCTCTATAGTTTGCAGGAACCATCAGCGCGCGGCGCAGGCCAAAACCAGCGGCGCCAGCACGCCTGCCAGCACCACCTCCACTAGCTCTACTAGCTGCCAGCAGCTTGCTTACATCAACAGGCATTGCAGCAGCCATCGCTGCATCCATAGCAGCATCTTCTGCGGCTGCTGCAGCAGCGGCGGCAGCCGCAGCTGCTGTTGCTGCGGCTGCAGCAGCATCTGCAGCAGCAGCAACCACAGGCAGCGGGCCTGCGCTTGGCGCTGCAGCTGCTGCTGCATCTGTCGCGACTGCGGCTGCTGCGGCTCCTGCAAGTGCATCTGGCATGCTACTGTCAGTGCCAGCAGGTGCTGCTGCTGCTGCTTCATCCTCTTGTGCAGCTGGTGCGGCACCTGTCAACCCATTGCCATGTTCCACAAGCGGCTGCGGCAGCGGCTGGCTGGGCTTGGGCGACTGCTGCTGCTGCTGCTTTGTGGGCATCTGCTTTGCGCCATCCAGCGTTTTGCGCTTGGCCTTTGATGCTTCTGCTAGGGCCTCTGTCTCCTGATCTGCCTCTGCTTCCAGCGTCTGCACGCAAGCCACAAAGTCGACGCAACACTGAGATTTGATGCATGGATATCACTCAAAGCACTGATGGTGCAACACACAACAGGTGAACAGCGTGCATGCATGGCTGCTTTTGATGTGCTGCACCTTGTGCAAGATGTTGAGAAAAGAAAAGCTTTATGCATGCAAGCTTACAGGCATATCCTGCCCTCATTGTCCCAGGAGGACCGTGTGCACAACACACGAGCATGACAAAGCAGATCAGTGATCATATAGTGCGCCACAATACACCAACTGCCGTCTTGACGCGCTTACAGGATGGTGCAGCACCGCCTAGACTGCACACACCAGACCTTATCACAATCAGGTGCTCAAAACACAAGCGCGGTATACACCATTTGTGGCTAGCACTAGTGCTGCAGGACTGGCTGCTCAAGGGGACGTAGCTTTGATGCACAACGGTCACCTTTCCCATTACATGCCCGCTGTCACTTGCAGGCTTCGCAGCATTTCTGTGCACCCCCTGCCAGCCTCACCCGCAAGTCCTTTGCTTCCTGCTGTAGCAGATCCCTCAGGCGACCTCCAGCACCAGCACGCGATCTGCGTCCCCGGCCCTGATCAGCCCCCATTGCTGCTGCTGCTGCTTCATGCATGTCACCGTCAGGGTCCTGCTGCTGGTGGCTGCCCTCGCTGCCATTGCTGTGGGGCAGCATTGAGCTTGTGCGCTGCGTGCAGTGATGCGCAGAGGGCGGGGAAGCGCAGCAGTGGTCAGGGAGCTGCGTGCACAGGGTTTTGAGGCAGCAGCAAAGAGATAGATGTGCAGTAGGCGGTGTGATGTGCCAGTTGACAATGCAAGCAACGATGTGGATAGGTTGCAGCTGAGCATGCTAGACAACAAGCTGCAGCAAGACAGGCATGCCTGCCAAGGCAGGGCCCCTACCTCACTGTGATTCTGGCTGCTTGACCATTGTCAGCGGGCCGCATGCAGCCACTGCTGCCACTGGGTTTTCTGCACAAACACAGAGATGCAAAGTGGAGGATGTAGGTTCACATCAGCTCCCTGTGGACGTCACATCGTGCCTGCCTAGGTCATGCAAGCAAGAATGAGCACTCATACAGCAGCCATGCACTCTGCTGCCGCTGGCGTTGGAGGTGACGAGCAGCCTCGAAACAACCAAAATGCTAGATCTTTACTGCAGTAGCAAAGGCTGCAGCATCCAGGTTGCTGCTCGGCTGGCGGAGGGCTGCGACAGTGTGTGGGCTCTGCAAAGCCAAAATGCACCAAGCAGCCGAAATGCGAACCTTTACTCGATTATGGTTCCGCGTTGTATCGCTAGCTAGAATGGCTGCTTGTCGCTCCTCGTTGTTGAGGCGTGCCTCAGGCAGTCACCTGGTCCCTTGAAAGCTGCACAATCTCGCAAGACGTTTTTGTTGGAGACAGGCACGCCCGGTGCTTGGTGACACCAGCTGATCTGACACAGGGCTCGTGCAGGCGGCCTGGAGTAAAGCCCTAGATGATGACTCTGCCTATGACTGCTCAGCAGTGACACCCTAGTGTTGCTCCTTCTGGTTCCGTTCAAGGAGAACAGTGTTCGGATTTGATAGCCACAATTAGGAGTTTAAAGCCTCCATCAGGACCCCGGCATGGATGCCTTCTTGAGGTCAAGCGCATGATCGGTGGGATGGCCCTTTGACCAGGATGCACAGCGGCGCCAAGCATGCTGCCTGGTACATGCATGCGTCCAGCTGCAACCTCAATCAAGTGCAGGTGGCTGCGAATGCACAGGGCAATCGACCGCCATCAGCCAACCACGCTCGCATACACCCATGCCATACCCTGGCGCACATGCATGATCACAACCAGCATCATCGGTTGGGGCCCCCAAAGAACGCTCTAGCCGCCTCCTGCAGCAGCAGCAGCATACGCAGGCAGCTTCAGCGCAGCCGCAAAGTTGCTGCGCAGTTGCTGCATGACCAGCAGCCGCACACTGTCCGGCACACCTGGAGAGTTGAACATCTCGCTGGGGTTCAGCTGCACCACATGGAACACACGATCACCGGCGGCGGGAGCAGCCACATCCCATAAGCACGCCTCTTTGTACCTGGCTACAGACCACGCAAAGGCATCCAGTTGTGCAAACACATTCACCTTGGCAGCGACTGCGCTGTGTGCTGCTGCTGCCATGCCTCGCAACTCAGCCCAGGCAGCATCTACAGCAGCAGCCCCATTGCTGGTTTCTTCTCGTTTGGTGCCGCTGCGTTCGCCTTCCATACCTAACATCGCAAACGCTTTTTCCTCCACGTCACTCAGGTCGTATGCAAACTGCTGATAATGCACCCCAGGCTGCAAGTCCCAGTCCAGCCATGACTGGTAAGGGCTCGCCTGCTTCAGCACTGCAGACGGCAGCAGCAGCTGCTGCGGCAGCCGGAATGGCGGGCCGTACCCATCTAGTGACAGCGTGGCAGCACATGATGCCCATGCTTCCAGACCAACTGCCTCCCCATGCAGTAAGTATGCCAGCGCCCTGAAAGCACGCGCCTTCATTGCTGGGTTGTCAAGCGCTGCCTCACTGCTGCCATCATCTCCTGCTGTTGCTGCTGCGCTATCGGCTGCATCATCCTGTGCAAGTGCTGCACGCCTAGCTGGCGCATTCCAATGCATTGCTGTACGGGACAGGTGAAGTTGCCGTGCACTGCTGTCTTCATCTACTGCTGCTGCTGCTGCTGCTGCTGCTGCTGCTGTTTGCACACCACCAGGGTGTCGCTCTGCAGCAGTGCCACCATCGTCACTTTCTCTGTCTTCATCTGATGTCACACGGAGGGGCTGCCGCTTCCTTCTACGGTATGTGCCTGGCTGTGCACCCACCCCCAGGCACTCTGGCGTCAGCTGCGGCAGAGAGCTGATGCCAACGTCAGCCACATGAGCAAACGGAAACAGCCGCAGCACCGCCTGCACCCGCTTGTTGCGCAGTAGGTGCGGCTGCGGCTGCTGCCGTACCGCCACAGCAGCTGCATTGCCAGTGCTGGCTGAACCGTCTGCTGCTGCTGCTGCTGCTGTGGTGTGCTGCAGCCCTGGTATGGGCCAGCCCCTGCTGCAGCCTGTTGCCTGGCCTCTCCAAAACAGCACCCTGCGCTTGGCACTCCACGGGTACGTCTCCTGCAAGCAGCGCTGGTATTCCTGCAGCTGCGGTGGCGTCAGTGACAGCGCCCGCCATGCCTCTGGGCTTGGGATAGTAAAGCCACGGGTGTAGACTGGTAGTGGGGCTGCTACCGTACTGTTGCCTTGCTGGCTTGTCGGTTGATTTGACAGGGAAACAGCAGAAGCAGCAGCAGCTGTGGCTGAAAGCCTGCTGGCGTAGCCATGTGGTACCCATGCAGGCGCTAGCAGGTCTGTGATGTTGTACTGCTGCTGCTGCTGTGCTGGCCCCAGGCCAGAGGCGTTGAATATGGAGAAGCGCAGGAAGGGGATGTGCTGGTCACAAAGCTGTGGGTGGTCTGTGAAGTCAACCACGAGGTCAACATCTGGGAAGTCCTTGTAAAGGAACATGGCCTGCAGTGCAAGACATCAGAAAATAAACTCCAGCTGGAAAAGATGGGCTGTCAGGTTGCAGTTGAAAGGGTACACCCGCAGCACCAGCAACAGCAGCACTCACCAGCACCAGCTGCTCGAGGAAGCCATCTCTGTACTGCTTGTACCTTGCATCACTGTGGTCATGGTCAACGTACACCACTCCTTTCACCACCTTGTAGCGAGATATCGGCGCCTCTGCATGGCAGGGCTTATAACTAGATGTCAGCTGCTGCTGGTTTGCTGCTCCTTCGCCCCAGTCGTATGCTGCGAGTATTGGCACCTTAGGCGGCATGCGCCTGCTGCCACGTGCAAAGCCTGCTGCATCTGGCGGGCTCACACTCCTCAGGCAGAAGCTGGCTTCGTCTGCTGCACACCGCAGACCCAGCAGCAGCAAAGACAGCACCAGCAGCAGTAGCTGTAGTGCTTGCTGCTGCTGCTGCAGCAGCTGCTGCTGTCGCTGCCGGGCTAGCAGCTGATTGCCCATGAGCAATGGACCATGATAAATAACGGCGCAAGCTTAATGAGCGAGTGCGGGGATGAAGCAGGCTGCACCTTGTTGTACAAGCGATCGGTCAGAGGAACGCGGGTGACCTAGCGTGTTACAGTGGGCGATAGATCGAGAACACTGAAGCCTTTAGCAAATAACACTGAACCGAGTACAAGCCGTGGACGTCTGCTGGCTTAGCCCGCGGCTGCTGGCGGTAGGGTTTTCAAACTGGGCAGTTACCCAACTGACAACAAAGGAACAATGCCCTCAACCACCAACAACATGGCTTGCAGTTTCACACAGTCAACACGATTATTGCATCACTTTGTGTCTCTCCTTGACTTGACCACTGCCATGGCCTCTTGCAGCTTGCGGAAGCTGCTGCCAGCCATGGACGTCCTGAGCGCCAGCTCAGCCTGCTGCTGCTCCTCACTGGCTTGCAGCTCCCCTGCTCTCCACACCAGCTGCCGCGCCAGCTGCTCCGTACATGATGATCCAGCACTGCCGCAGCCATCGCCATGCTGGGTTGCTGTCCGCATGTCAGCAGCACTCCTGATGACCAGCTGCCTGCCAGCCAGCATGTCAACCTTGGAGTCTGCTGCGCCGACAGCCACAGCATCTGCTGTTGGCCGGCCACTGCCGGTTGTGCTTGAACTTCTGCAGGTTCCCCCAGCAGTCACAGCCGGGGGTTGCTGCTCAGGCACAGGCATCTCTGCCGTCTGCTTACTGCTGCTGCTGTGACTGGAGTGACGGCTTCCATGCGACGCTGCAAGCTTGCTGCTGCTGACGCCTCTGCTGGTCTTGCCGTCACCTGGTACACTGCTCCTACTCCTATCACTGATACTTCTATCATCACTGCCTTTCCCGCTGCTGCATCTGCTGCTGCTGCCACTGCTGATGGGGCAGATGGTGTCAGCACTGTCTGGACGCGCTTCACAGACAGGCTGATCCACAATACCATTGCTAGCGCTTGGCTCACCAACAAATTGTTGAAGCACAGCGACAGCTGCTGGCTGTTGTGCTGCTGCTGCTGCTGCTGCTGCTGCTGCTGCTGCTGCTGCTGCTGCTGCTGCTGCTGCTGCTGCTGCTGCTGCTGCTGCTGCTGCTATGGCTGCCTTGTGGTGGGCAAGCTGCTGCAGCTGCCGCCTAGCCAGCAAGCCCCTGCACATCGCCTGCAGCACCATTGCCGCCTCCCGTCGCTGCTGCCGCTGCATGTTCAGCACTTGCTGCTGCTGCAGCTTGTGCTGCTGCTCCTGCAACCTGGTTCGCAGCAGATCTGCAGTGGCTCGGCGTACCAGCCAACCCCTACAGCAGGCCTGCAGGACAGCTGCTGCTGCTTGCTGCTGCTTGTAGGATTTCCTGGCTCTGTAGCCCCTCCAGTAACGCTGCACAGTGCACGCTGCCTGCTGTCCATGGCGCATGTAGTACCCTCGCCATGCAGCATCTATACTCTCCTGCTTGCAGTAAACAGTAGGCGGCTGCCGTAGCTGCTGCTGCCTGAGCTGCTGCTCCTGCTGCTGCCGGTCGAGTTGCAGTTGCAGCATGATGCGTCGTGCTCTCCTGCACCTGTACAGCCCTTGCAGGCACGTGGCTGCTTGCAGGACAGCTGCCAGCTGCCGCCGCGCAAGCAGGCCGCGTGTGTGCCGCTGTATGCTGATGGCTGCACGCTGCTGCACCAGAACTTCTTTGAAGTCCTTTCCAGCTGCCCCTGCCGTGCCTGGCCCGCTGGTGCTGGTTGGCTGGTTCAGCAGGCCAATCAGCTCATCCTCCTCATCCTCTGCTACTGCTGCTGCTCCCGAAGTTTGGACAGCTGACTGCACTGGATGCTGCAGTGCTTGCGCTTCAGCTGTCTCTGATGATAGACTATGTGCACCACAGCTCGCGCCAGTGTCAGCTGCTGAGTGACTGCTGCAAGGAGCTGCAGTGATAGGGCTGGCACCTGGCTTGCAGCTGGAGCCAGCTGTGCCCTCGCGTGCGGATTCCTGGCTGCACCTGCGTAATTTCCACACAAGAGTTTCGTATCAGAAAGACAATCAACACATGCTATACCCTGAGCTGTAGCAGTGCAGAACGCATGTGCACACCATTTACTTCCCGGAGGGCCGGCGAGTCGTACCTGTGTATCTCCTGCGAGTGGGCTGCTGTGCCTCTGCTGGATTCTACCGCAGCTGGCAGCTCTGGCTCGTCTGTGTCCAGCAGCTCCAACAGGGCCACAGACTCCTTTGCAGTGATGCGGCTGGTGAGCGGCTGCCGGGGCGTGCTTGCTGCTGCTGCTTTGCTGCTGTTGCCTGCAGCTGGCGCTGGAGGTGTTACACGGACCTGCTGCTGTTGTGGTGCTGCTGTTTGGGACTGCTGCTGTGGGCGGGCTGGGAATGCTGCCAGCCACTCCTCGTCAACGTCAACCTCTCCAAGCAACCCCTGAAGCAATTAGTACACAGTAGTGATTGCAAATGGGCTGCCTGTGACCTGGTGGCCAGCACTGCCAGCACTGCGCAAAGTGTGCAGCAAGGAAGCCCTACCTTGCTGAGGAAAGCATTGAGCTTCTTGCAACGCTCAAGCACGTCAAGTCCCTGCACCTCCTTGCTCTTTTGTTTCCAGTCAGACGTCGCTTGTCGGAGTGCCGCTTCCTTGTGCACAGCTTTCGTTTTGCCCTGAGCAGGTTGCTGCTGCTTGATGCTGTTGTAGCTACCTGCTGTTGAGCGGTTCATTTGCCTGCTGTAGCATGCCCATTGAGTTTAGTACGAAGACTACATTGCAAGTTTTGGCTGTCTTGCGCGGCAGTGACGACGAACACACTTGGCGCGCTTCTGGGCTGAGCTCGGCATGCGAGCCTGTTCCTCAAGGCTTTTTGCCTTACAAAGAGTGATATTGGCTGCCTTGTCCATATGAGAGCAGTTGTCATGGGCAGATGTTTGAAAAGACGCGTTGAACCACGGCTGGCCACAGCGTGCAGGGTCGCAAGCCTGAGCACGTCATCTCACCAACCTCACCGCGACGCACACATGTAAGAAGCTTGCATAGGCATGTAAAGACAGTTTGCAGAGCATAATGCAACATAGTGCGTACTCACATGGCATTCAAGTGGTCCCCCCTAGAGGCCACCATGGCTGCTTGAACCGCAGTTGTGCAGATGCGCTGTTCCTGCTGCTCCTCTTATGACCTGTGTGTATTACCTGCATTCACAATACAACCTGGTCAGCGCCGTCCCCCAGAGCCACGATGCCCTAGGGGGGCAACGGCACTGACGGTCTTTGGTGTACTTGTAGCCAATGGTAGCCCTGGTAGTGACACCTTGTCAGTGACATGCGCATTGCCCTCTACTGCAATGACAAGGCATTAGAACGACAAACTTAGCGACAAGCATCGCACTCTCAAGTCAGGAGTAGGACTGCGCCACCACCACCTTGTAATGTGGTGCTGTGCACTGCAGATACGAGATACAGCCTGCCACTCACTGCCATGATATCCAACCGCAAGCAGCTGCCACAATCAACGCGCCACATTCCTTCCTTTGACTACTTGCTTACAGTTTTGGTGATGATCTGGAAAACCTGGCAGCATGTTCCAGCTGCACAGAATAATGATCAACGTCCCAGATCAAAAACCTCTGGTACGCGCCCAACACAAGTCTGCCATGCAAACAGCGTGGGAAGAGGAGGGCATAAAGATGAACAGTGGTATACCAGGACGAAATTATAAGGCTCCTGCATTCAGGAAACCAAGGTGTGCCACGCATGACGCTGTCCAGTAACAGCACTGGAGTGCAGTTGACGGAAAGCACCACATGCAGCGGCCTAAACATGCTGCCGAAATCAGCAATAACATACAACAGAAGGCGCGCCAAGCGCTGGCAGCAGCAGCAGCAGCAGCAATGACAGCAAGTGCCTGGCTAGCAGGTCTGGTCAAGTGCTCGCAAGTTCAATATTTACAGCTGCAAGCGATGAAACCCGCCTACCACACGGAGTGCGGACGCAGGCCTAAGCTGAGCAAACAGGCAGGCAGGGCAACGCAGCTGCGAACAACATGCTGCCTGGAAGCTACACAAAGCTGAAAGCAGCCATACCACAACATGCTTGTATAGCTCTGCCACCACTTCAATACCGGCGGCCGCCGCCGCCACGGCCGCCCCCACCGCCAAACCCACGGCTCCTGAAACCTGCAGGCATGAAACACACAAGCAACGTCAAGTCAGAAGCATGTTCAACAGCATGCCGTTGCAGCGCCCAGCACATCACCACACTCAACATAGGGGTTCAGAACAGAGCTGCAGGCATACACAGCGCAAGCAGTCCATTTCAACCTCCTTCAACCAATCTCAGCTGCTGGCTCAAACCGCTGCCGCTGCTGGCAGCACACCAAAGCCTCCCCCACACTCACTTGGCCCCCCGCCGCTGCTCGTCATCGCCAGCTGGTCCAGCGCTGGCGGCACCACTTGGTTGGCCTCGCGCATGATCTTGATGATGTCGCGCGCCAGGCGGCCGTTTGCTGCGGTGAAGAAGCTGTAGCTGGTGCCAGTGGCGCCCGCGCGGCCTGTGCGGCCAATGCGGTGCACGTAATCCTCTGCGTTGTTGGGCCTGCATGGACAAAGCAACGGCGACAGACGCGTGTTGGCTCGCACAGTGCACATCATGCATGCCACCAGTTGCTGACGTTCTCAAATGCTTTGGTCCAGCGCAAGCGCTCAACGAAAGGACAAACCCTACCCAGCTGTGCCACACCATGCATGCTATGCACATGTAACCTAGCTGCGTGTCACTGAAGCTGTGCAACGTATTCAGCAGCCGCATGAGCACTGCCACTCACATGTCATAGTTGACCACCACCTTGATGTCCTTCACATCTTTGGTGATGAAGGGATGATGGCAGGGGACAGGATGTAGATGGGGGATGATGGTGGGGAAGAGGTTGACGCACCAGGGCAAGGGCAGGACCGAACACAGCAGGAGGGAACGCAGAAGCAGACACAGGCAGCAAGCAGGGACGCACGAGGACGCACAGCAGCGCGCAACAGCGCACGCAATGCCCCGCGTTCGCCCAGCACAGCAGCAGAGCAGCTGTCAGCACCAGGGGCTGGTTGCAGCTGAAGCACAGCAGCAGCATGTGCCCAGCCAGTGCTGCTGCGTCCAGGTGCCGCGCCTGCAGCTGCTGCGCGCACTGGAACACGCTGCAGCGCAGCAGCTGCCTCGACACTGTGGCACTGTCAGCCGCAGCACTGCTGGCAAAGCAAGGCATGACACGTCTGTGCATGTTGAAGGGATTATCACACACTTTGGGTCACAAAAGGCTGCAACCAAACCACCCAACCGTCCCTGTGCTGTTGCTATTGCTGCTCTAGCCTGACACCATGAGCTACCTGCCATCACCTGTGCTGCATTCGGCTCACCTCATTGTTGACGTAGAAAGTACTTACAAGCCATGCACAGTGCTCCTACCACCCAACACAACGTGAGCAAGCACGCTGCTGCTGCCAGCAGCAAGCAGCTGCCCCAGCATGCTGCAGGACACACAGCAACCGCCAGCATTGCTGCTGCTGCTCAGCTCGCCATTGGCAAGCTAGCGCGCAGCAGGCGCAGCAGCACAGCACGCTCCACTGAATGCCAGCACGTGTGGTGATGGCGGGTGTGCCACCACAGCACATGCTTACTGCGCAGCTGACTGTGGGCAGAGCACAGGCAGGATGCTGGGAGAGCAGCCTGCACGCGTCCCTGCCTGGTAGCAGCTGCGCAGCGCGGCTGTGTGGTCCTGCAAGCACACAGAAGCAACCGGCCTGCTGCGCTGACACCCTGACACACACACACACACACACACTGCCCTGCGCACGTTGCTCGGCTGACAGCACCACAGTGCAGCTGTCACTGCTTCCGTTTGCAGAGCTGAACTGAGCTGAGCTGCTGATGCTGTGTGTTGCGGGCACTCCAGGGGAGGCAGAGGCCGCAGCGCCCTGCGATGGCGGCCACAGCGTGCAATGCAGCCGAGAGGGCGGCACCACAGCACTAGCAGCCCCTCCCCCAGACGAGCCCCGGCTTACGCAATGCACCCCCTCCCTCCCCGCGCACCACCACAACATGCAGACACATGCACCAGCACAAACATTATACAAGGCACTCAATCTTGTGCAAGGTAAGAAACCCATGCTTGCGGCGTGCAACCTTCAGATGCCCCTGCAGCTGCTCTCATCAGCATGCTGAAGCATGTACATCGGCACAGCAGACATGTTGTTTGCGGTGTTGATGAACATGCCCTCAACATGCTGACAAAGCAACCGTTGCGGCACAATCCACAATGTCTGCGCCACAATAGCAAGCATAGCCAGGCCCCAATAGCACGCAAGCCCAAGCACGCCAGCAGCACCCATCCGCCTACCGAGTCCGCGCGCCGCCACGTCCGTTGCCAGCATCAGCGGGTGCCTGTTGCTCTTAAACTCCGCGAGCACCCAGTCCCTCTCCTTCTGACTCTTGTCTCCGTGCAGCGCCAGCGCTGGCCAGCCGTCACTCCTCAAGTTGCGCGTGATGTCATCGCAGCCGCGCTTGGTCTCGCAGAAGATGAGAACCTTGGCGCCGGCTTGCGTCATGACTTCTTTCAACAGGTCGCGCAGGCGCGGGTACTTGTCGTATTCTGCGATGACCTCCACGATCTGCGTGATGTTGTGGTTGGCCTTGAGGTCGGGGTTGCCGATGATGACCTGGCGGCAGTGCATGATGCAGGATTGAGGTGAAATGAGAAGTGATACATTGCAGTGGTGGTGTTGCTGTGTCGCTGACAAACGGTGTTTATATGCGCTGACATGCACAGCAGATGACATACACTGCTGCAGCTGGTGGTGGTGCTACTCATGCTCAAAGCACGAGGCGCAGCGTGCAGTCCGTCGCACACCACTACAGTCGCATGCTGCTGCTTGATTTCGCCCATCATGCAGCCGCAACACCCCAACCCCAGCAGCCGCTGCACCACCGGTCGCCCTTGCTGCTGCTGCTGCCTCCTGCCACACTCGCTCCCCCACACCCACCTACCCACCCACGCACCTGGTAGGGGTTCTGCAGGAAGTCCCGCGCGATGCTCTGCACTTCCTTGGGCCACGTGGCGGACCACAGCAGCGTCTGCCGGTCCGGCCTGATCTGGTCCACGATCTTGCGGATCTGGGGTTCAAAACCCATGTCCAGCATGCGATCTGCCTCATCCAGCACCAGGTATGTCACACGCCTCAAATTTGTAACGCGCGAGTCCAGCATATCAATCAGGCGCCCGGGTGTGGCGATGCAGATCTCAACGCCATTCTGGAGGTCGCGCACTTGCGGCCCGCGCGGCGCGCCGCCATACACGCAGGTGTGCTTGATGCGGCTGCTGGAGCCAAACTTGTGGCACTCCTCCTGGATCTGCACCGCCAGCTCGCGCGTGGGCGCGATGATGAGCACGATGGGGCCGTCGCCGCGCTCTGCGGCACGACAGCAGCGCAGGAGTACAGGTGTTGCGAAGATTACGCGGGCTAATGGGGAGCAGGAGCAGCAACAGGTTTGAAACGCCGGCGCATGGCGAGGAAAATGCTGTGCCTGCTGCAGACAGGGTGTCTAGCTGCACACTCGATGAGCGACTGCTCGCTGTTGACCAGCTGCCTCTGCTGCTGCTGCTAGCTGCAGCGCTGTCGACAACTGTGACGCGCAGCCCATGCCATGCCCCAGCATGCACCCTGTCCTGCCCCTCCCTGCAAAGCTGGCACGCTTGAGCAGCGCACTCACCCAGGTATGGCTGCGCGTTGATGTGCACAACTGCAGGCAGCAGGTAAGCCAGTGTTTTGCCGGAGCCAGTCTCTGCCAAGCCCACCAAGTCCCTCCCAAGCAGCGCCATGGGCCAGCCCTGAGCCTGAATAGGGGTTGGCTCAGTGAACCCTGCCTTCATCACCTCGCCCAAAACGTACTCTGCAAAACACAGTGCAAGCAGAGAGGTTGAGGGCACAGCAAGCAGGGAGGAGAGCAGGCACAGCAAGGAGGAGAGCAGTTACCCTGATGAAAGCTGGTCACTGCTGCACATGCGCGAGGGCGTAGACAGCTGCAGCACCGCATGATCACCTGGGAAGGATGCCTCCTCGAAGTTGGTGACGGGCTTGGGGACGCCATCGCCGTACACGTGGATCTGGCGCTTGGCTCTGTAGTCCTCTATCTGAGCATCTGTGCGAGCCCTCACAGCAGGGTGCTCAAGCTGCAGCAGGCACCAGCACGCACAGTATAAAATAAATTCAACAGAAGCACGATCTCATCACATGTAAGCACTGCATGGCTTTCAGCACAGCAAGCAAGCCCTGCTGGCATCTCGCGCCCAGTTCTGCGTCCCTCAGGGCGTGTCAGGCAGCTTACGGCCGCAACTCACGTAAAAGTTCTTCTCAAACTTGGAAAGGTTGCTGAAGTCTGGCTTGGCAAGCTGCATGCTGTCCAGATCCCTGCGGCCACCTCCGAAGCCCCCTCCACCTCCGTAGCCACCGCCTCCATAGCCTCCACCACCATATCCACCTCCTCCCTGACCTCCACCACCATAGCTGCTGCCATAGCGACTGTCGGAACTCTTGTAAGGTTCATACCGGTCCCCTCCACCACCACCACCACCGTACCCTCCGTAAGACATTTAAAACTTTTAATGTTGATCAATGGCGGGGTGCGAACCAACAGTGTGAGCAGCTGTCTGTGGTGCACCTACGCAAATGGCCAGGTTGGATGACATACTGTCAAGGCTGTACCCTTGCACCCTTGTGATCAGTTCACATGCTCATTTGCGCTTCATCCCTTGCACATTCCTGACCTCGGTCATAGTTCATTCACCTTTGGTTTGCACTCAGCGCCATGGTAGCTGCTGGCAAGTAATCAGACTGCACTGCTGTGCTGTGCGTGCAGAGCAGCAGCACTTCACTGCCCAGAGTTAGCAGCACGGGCGCGATTATTGTGCAGTAACAACAACTTAATACGTAAAATGGCGTAACGAGCTGCTGTAGGCTGCTGTCATGGGCTCCAAGGGCAAGCCAGAGTGGCGCTTCTACCTGTCATGCGATGTGGACCTGCAGGCAAGCACAGCAGCACTAGCAGCAGCAGCGTAACTTGCGCTACAGCTCACGCTAATATCACACACTCAGCCTGCACAACAGCAGCCGTATGTTGTTGCCTTGCCCTCCAGCAGCGCTACCTCCTGCAAGCAAACCAGTTGTAAGGAGTGCCCTTCTCTGTGCCACATTTGTGCTGTCCATGCGGTGTGTATTGCACCACCCCGCAGGTCAAAGTGCGGGTATGCAGCCTGTACGGCTGCCTGCCTGGCGTGCGGCGCAAGCACGACTTGCAGGAAGCAGCGCAGCCCACCGCAGCCTTTGCAGTAGCGCAGCTAGTAGCAGGGGGTGAGGTGCTGGGCCTAGAGGCCAAGACCACGTATGCAGAGACCATGCTTGAGGGCTGCAACTGGTCGGAGTGGCTGACGTTCTGCGTCAAGGTAGGGACAGTTGCTGCAGTGTGCAAGCAGGCAGGCAAGCAAGCAGGCAGGCATCACCCGCAGTGTGTAGCCTGCCAGCAGATGCATGACCGCTTCTGACAGTGCAGGGTGTTGTTTCTGTACCTGCTTCTCTCCCTCTCTTGCTCTCTGATTGCTGCTGGTAAGGAGCGCCACATGCACATGCAGCGCGCACACACCACTGGCTGACCCACTCTCCGCATGTTGCCGCTGTATGTTATCTCTATCTGTATCTGTACCTGTTCCTGTAGCTCTCCCTGGCTGCAGTACCGCGACCTGCCGCCGAATGCGTACCTGTGCCTGTCGCTGTACGAGCTGCCTTTGACAGAACCAACACTGCTCCTCCCAAACACTGCTCATGTGGTCTTGGAGTGCATTTATCAGAATGAGTAATAATCACATCCGGGTGCCTGTACCGTGCCTGGCTGCAGTACCGCGACCTGCCGCCGGATGCCTACCTGTGCTTGTCGCTGTACAAGCTGTGTGATCTATCTGCATCTGTATTTGTATCGGCATCTGCACCTGTGCCTGGCTGCAGTACCGTGACCTGCCGCCGGATGCCTACCTGTGCCTGTCGCTGTACGAGCTGTGTGAGGGCCGGGCCATGGCCCTGGTGGGCTGCAGCAGCATGCCGCTCTTCAGCAAGAAGGGACGGCTCAAGACAGGCCAGCAGCGCCTGCAGGTGTGCAGCAGCAGCAGCAGCAGCAGCACCAGCACCAGCACCAGCACCCGCACCGGCAGTGCAAAGGCAACAGTGCAAAGACAACACAGTGCAACGGCTACTGCTGAGGCACCCTTGCAGGAGCGGCAGCTGCAGCGCCTGAGCCTGTCTGTGCTGCTATCAGCTAGCGTTTGCAGTGCCTCGCCCTCACAGCAAAGCTCAGCTGCAGCATGCACACTGCTGTTCGTTCAGGTTGGCTGCAGCATGCAGCTGTTTGCGCCATGGACCACCTGCCTTCGCTGAGCTCCCTGCGAAATGCAATCCTGCTGTTGGCGCAGGTGTGGGAGGGCGCTGCGCTGGACCCCTCCCAGCCTCAGCTGCTGCTAGGCAAGCCTTCCCTCAGCCAACGCAGCCAGGTGGGCAGAAGCAGCACGGCACACAAGCAACGGCAGGCTTGGAGTACATTTGCAACTCCATCTGTATTGTACTGCCGCAACCCTGCCAGCCACCCTCTTGAAAGACATCACAGGCATCAAGGGGAGGTGCATCAAGGGGAGGTGCATCAAGGGGAGGTGCATCAAGGGGAGGTGCATCAAGGGGAGGTGCATCAAGGGGAGGTGCATCAAGGGGAGGTGCATCAAGGGGAGGTGCATCAAGGGGAGGTGCTGTGCCCCATCTCAATCGACAGCTAAGCTTATAGGTCCACTTGAAGCTGTGCCAACGTGCCAGGTTGTCATGCCGACTGACGAAGGAACTGCATGCTGGGCGCCTCACAACCACTGTGTTGCGCTGTGCTGAGCTGTGCACTGCTGCTGCTGCTGCTGCTGCGCTGCTGCTGGTGCCAGGTGGGCCACCTGGAGCACCTGGTGAAGCTGTACAGCAGGGGAGACGTGCCGCGCTGCGACTGGCTGGACATGCTGGCATTTAAGGTAACTGCGGTAGCAGCAGCAGCTGAAGCAGCAGCGGCAGCAGCAGCAGCAGTACCTGGTGGCATAGCTGCACATGCACTTGCTGCATCAGCAACCACGGCAGCTAGGGTCAGATTTTTTGAGCAGGGGTGCATCCACCTGCTGCTGGCCCGCATGCATGGGGATGTTGTCAAAGGTACTTTGGAGCCTGCAGGGCAAGTTTCAAAAATTTACGAACAGAAGCGCTAGCCTGGCATAAGGGCTGGCGATGCGCACTCCGAATGTTAAGACACAGCCGTTTTCGCCAGCATGCAGGGCAGCATATGGCTGGCGTCAGTCACTCCTCAGCATATTGTGTGTGCTTCTCCTCATGCGCTTTAATGCTGTTCAGTGCTGTCACTGAGCCTTTTGTGGCTGCTGCTGCGGGGCCACTTGCAGGAGGTGCAGCGCATGCGGTCAGCAGAGCTGCAGGAGGGAGTGCAGCAGCAGGTGCTGCTGCTGTCGCTTGAGCTGCCAGTCTTTCCCCATGCGGTGCTGTACCAGCAGCCGCTGTCTGCAGCAGCAGTCGTGGCACAAGGGCCTGGTGTCGCTGTTGCCTCTGCTGCTGCTGCTGCCACTGGGCAGGGGCCGTGGGGCCCCGGCAGTGGCAGCGACATCATCCGCATTCACGACCCTGAGGTAGGGACGCGTGCTCAGCCTCAACACACACTAGCAGCAGCAGCAGCAGCAGCAGCAGCACAGCAGCAGTGTTGCGTGGCCAGCGCTGCTGATGGTCCCAACATGTGTATTGGTCACCCTGCTCTCCTGGCACACTACAGCGCAAGTGCACACATCGTTGCCGCCTTTGCTGCTGCTGCTGCTGCTGCTGGGAGGACCCTGCCGAGCTCAAGGCAGCCAAGCCCAACATCACACATCTACCCCTGGCACACGGCTCTGCGCTGCTGCTGCTGCTGCTGCTGCTGCTGCTGCTGCTGCTGCTGCTGCCAGGTGGGCTGGGAGAACCCTGTGGAGCTCAAGGCAGCCAAGCTGGCGCGCAGCACCACACAGCTATGCTCGGCACATAACTCTGCGCTGCTGCTGCTGCTGCTGCTGCTGCTGCCAGGTGGGCTGGGAGAACCCTGCGGAGCTCAAGGCGGCCAAGCTGGCACGCAGCGTCACGCGCGGCGTGATTGACAGGGAGCTCAAGCCCAACAGCGAGGAGAGGCGCCGCATCGCTGCTGTGCTGCGGCTGCCGCCCAACAAGCCGCTGCAGGCGGAGGCCAAGGCGCTGCTGTGGCGCTTCAGGTTTGTTTGTTGGTTGGTGTTTTGTTGCATCTGTTTAGTTGCAACTGGCAGTGCAGCAGGGCAAACAGTACATGCGGAGGCCAAGGCGCTGCTGTGACGCTTCAGGTGTGGGTGTTGGCGGCTGTTTTAATGACGCGGTGTGGTTGTCCTCCGGTTGCAATAATGGCAGTGCAAAAGGCAGCTGAGAGGACTGGCGGAGGCATGCTTTTTTCGTTGCATAGCATGCGTGCACTTCTTGTGCACATTGAATGTTGATTTTGCGGCTGCTGCTGCTGCTGCTGCTGCTGCTGCTCCTACTGTCTGCTGCTGTCTGCTGCTGCGTGCTGCCAGGTTCTCCCTGGTGAGCGAGAAGCGTGCGCTGACCAAGTTCCTCAAGTGCGTGGACTGGAGCGACGCACAGGAGGCGCAGCAGGTGCGCAGCTGCTACACAGATATGTGGCTGCTGTGTATTTGCATACATGCAGCGCTGCCTCTGCTGAACTTGTTTGCCTGCCTGCTGCCAGGGCCAACAAAACTCGATGCGCAGCACCCTATTCTGGTTCCTCTGTTGGCAGCCGTCAGTTGACTTGCTCTTGACTGCCATCTTCAGCTACATGCTCACTGCAAATGTGCTGCCGCCGCCGCCGCTGCCGCCAGGCCTTCGAGCTGATGCAGCAGTGGGCGCCCATTGAGGTGGCTGATGCACTGGAGCTGCTGTCACCCGACTTCAAGAATGACGAGGTCCGCGCCCATGCAGTGGCCACGCTGCAGGCCAAGGAGGATGACGAGCTGCTGTACTACCTGCTGCAGGTGTGTGGTTTTGAATATCAGGTTGCAGGCTGCTGTTGTGTTGCGCCTGCTTGGTGTGTGTGCTGCAGGTTATACTTTTACGCTGCAACAGCGTTAAGCAGGCTGCCTTGTGCCAGCATGCACATGACTGCATACGTGTGTGTGCAGGTTTATGTGCATTGGGCTGGCGTGTCTGCGGTGGGCTTGAAGACTCCGTGGGTTCGCAGTGGGGTGCAGTTTGTCGCAGGCAGCTTGGGCGCGAGTGGCCCTGTTCACCAGCCGGGCTGGTGGTGCTGCAGCGCAGAGTTTCCCACCAAGCGCGCTGATTAACATTGCCTGTGCACGGCTCTGCTGCTGCTGCTGCTGCTGGTGCTGCAGCTGGTGCAGGCGCTGCGCTTTGAGGCGTTTGATGACAGCAGGCTGGCGCGCTTTCTGGTGGCGCGCGCAGCAGCCAACCCCGCCTTTGCCATCTTCCTGCACTGGTGAGGCTAGCAGCAGCAGCAGCAGCAGCAGGAGCAGCAGGCTGCTTATTGCGCTGCCACCACGGCTGTGCCTGCTGCTGCCACCTGGTGCCACCTGACTGTAAGTACCCCACGTGGGTGGCTGGCTGCAAGTGCCTGTTCACGCAGTGGAAGGACCCGAGTTTGCCGGGCACATGTGCTGCGTGGACCTCTCAGTCCTGCATCATCCACTGTACCTCGCAAATGTCGCGCCGCAGGTACCTGTTCACCGAGTGGGAGGACCCGGAGTTTGGCGGGCGCGCCTCCGCTGTACACAGCGGGCTGGTCAACGCGCTGGCTGGTGCCG
This sequence comes from Scenedesmus sp. ARA3, assembly GCA_004335835.1. NCBI lineage: Eukaryota > Viridiplantae > Chlorophyta > Chlorophyceae > Sphaeropleales > Scenedesmaceae > Scenedesmus > Scenedesmus sp. ARA3. Next base: position 125,122 of record RWJK01000862.1, read on the forward strand.
GGCGCGTGGGCGAGGCTGTGTGGCTGGCCATACGGCGCCAGACCGACATGATGAGCCAGCTGGCCTACATCAGCAAGGAGCTCAAGGTCAGTTGTTGACAGTGGGATTGCGTTTTGCATATGACGTTTTGCAGCGAAGTGGTCGTTGTGGGTTGTGTGTGACTGAAGATGGGTCTCTATGCCTGGTCTAGTGAGAGCACATGCGCCCGACCCGCACGATGAGCCAGCTGGCCTACACCAGCACGGAGCTCAAGGTGGGCTGGCGGTGGGCTGGGTGCGAGGTTATGTTGTGGTTTAAATTCAGGATCATTATGCGGTTGTTGTTGCTGCGCAGTGCATGTGGTTCAGTTGCGCACAGGGCACTGCAAACAACATGGCATGCTGTGCATGTTCTGCCAGCTAACCTGGTCGTGCAGATTGAGGCTGGCTGGCATGCTGGCCGTCATATTTATACAAGCACCCTCTGTGTCTGAAACTGAGCACGCTGAACCTACGTGCGGATATAAACACCGCTGCTGCCGCTGTATCATGCTCGCTGTCAACACTCACTTAATGCGCGCCACATCTGCAGATGTCGCGCTTCAAGGCCACGCGTGCCACGGAGCGCATGCGCGAGATGGTGGCGGAGAGTGGCCCCTGCAGCGAGCTGGCCGCGCTGCGCGTGCCGCTGCCGCTGCAGCCGTCGACGCTGCTGGAGGGCCTGCTGCCACAGGTGTGCAGGGTTTGTTGATGGCTGGAAAATGGCTTGTATTGGTATGCTGTTTTAGTGCCGCTGCCGCTGCAGCCCTCCAAGCTGCTGGAGGGCCTGCTGACACATGTGTGTGTGTCAATTGTGTTGTTTGTAGTGTGCCTGCGCTTTAGGCTTTGGTTTTTACTAGTGCTGATGCGTTGCAGCCCTCGACGCTGCTGGAGGGCCTGCTGCTACAGGTATGTGAGATGTTTGGTGACGGCTGGAGTATGCTTAGGTTATGCTCTTGTGGCTTATTGGGTTTGCTGCCGGTGCAGTCCTGTATGCTGCTGGAGGGCCTGCTGCCACAGGTGTTGTCAATGGTGTTGTTTGTAGTGTGCCTGTGCTTTAGGCTTTGATTTGTTGAAGTGCTGATGCGCCGCAGCCCTGTGTGCTGTTGGAGGGCCTGCTGCCACAGGTGTGTGTGGCATCTGGTGCCGGCTGCAGTGTGCTTGCTGTGATGCTGTGTTTGAGTCAAGCTGATGCAGCACCAGTCTGTGGATGGCAATGGAACTGACATTGAGGCGGCTGTGCTGTGCTCCAGGACTGCACTTGCTTCAAGTCTGCACAGTTGCCCATCAAGCTGGTCTTCAAGGCAGCACAGCAGCCCATAGACTGGACCAGCCCGGCGCCGCTTGCAGGCTCAGTACACGCAGCAACAGCAGCAGCAGCAGCAGCGGCAGCAGCAGCAACGCCGCTAGCAGCAGCAGGCGGCAACTGGCCGGATGCAGCAGCAGCAGCAGCGAGTGGGACTCAGCTGGGGTCTCAGGCTGCTGCTGCTGCTGGTGGCGAGGCCAGCCCGCTGTCAGGCAGTGAACAACAGCAGCAGCAGCAGCAGCAGCAGCAGCAGCGGCCTGCTGCTGGGCGTTGCGTGGTGATTTACAAGAAGGGTGATGACTTGCGCCAGGACCAGTTCGTGCTGCAGGTGCGAGGGGCGCAAGCGCGACTAGCTGGTAGCTGGTTATGGTTTGGTTGATACGCAGGTGCCTGCTGACGCCCATGGTGAGGGTTTAGCCTGCAGCCTGCTGCTTGTACACGGTAGGAGTTACATGCCCACTTTGACCCCTCGCCCTGCAGGGCAGCACAGCAATGCCACAGCAACGTCGATCTGCATGGTCTCCGTGCTCACACACACTTTCCACGCACACTCCCACTTCCACCACCTCACACTTCTCACACTCTCTCACACCCCACCCCGCAGATGATCAGCCTCCTGGACAACCTGCTAAACAACGCCGCTGCTGCTGCTGCTGCTGTTGCTGCTGCTGCTGCTGCTGCTGCACACTTCCTGACTCCCACACTCTCTCACACCCCACCCCGCAGATGATCAGCCTCATGGACAACCTGCTCAAGCGGGAGAACCTGGACCTGCGCCTGACACCATACACGGTGCTGCCCACAGGTGCGGGCGTGTTGAGATAAGTTGCCAAAAGTAGCAAGCAGCAATCCTGAAGCACACGACTGCGCGCGTGCTGAGCAGCACGTGCACTGCAGTACCAACACCTGCAGTGCTTCATACTCTACTTGACAGTCAATCAGGGCGGCAAGTTAAGGTATGCCACCCAGCCGTGCTAGCAACAACCACCACCTGCTGCTGCTGCTGCTGCCGCCGCAGGCTCTGATGACGGCTTGGTGCAGTTTGTGCCCAGCGCCCCGCTGAGCCGCATCCTGGCAGAGCACCGCACCATCCACAAGTTCCTGGCGCAGACACAGGCAGACCCCCAAGGTGAGGCTGCTGCTGCTGCTGCTGCTGCTCCTGCTGCTGCTGCTGCTGTATGTTTCGCTGCTGCTGCTGCTGCTGCTGCTCAGTGCATGCGTGGCTGCTGTTACAGAGGTGTGCAGTGCCTGCCGCACCCGTGCATGTGACCTGATTGATCTGGTTTAACTCACCGTGCGCGCTGACACTGTTATGCTCTCACCGTGGGTGACATATTTCTGGCACAGACACACGGACACACATGCAGAACAAAGCATGTTGTTTGACAAATCACGTGTGCGTCGCTGCAGGTCCCTTTGGGCTGAAGGCTGAGGCGCTGGAGACGTTTGTGCGCAGCTGCGCAGGCTACTGCGTGATGACATACATCCTGGGGGTGGGGGACAGGTGGGGACGCGGTCGACACAACAGGCATTGCACAGCAGCAAGCTGTCATGTGGATGCTGCTGTGATGCTGCTGCACCACATGAGGCGGTGTTCCTTACGACTGCTTGTCTGACAGCGCAGGCTTTTGGGGCCGGCTTGTTGTGTCTGGCGCGCCTGCAATCAACAGCGGTACGATGCAATCGGATGCAGCGCTTTCTGCTGCATGCCTCAGCCGTTTGCGCTCAGCCTGTACTGCTGCCTCTCAGTCACCAATTTTCCTTACTGCGCTGCTGCTGCTGCTGCTGCTGCTACTGCACAGGCACCTGGACAACCTGATGCTGGCGCCCGATGGCCGGCTGTTCCACATCGACTTTGGCTACATCCTGGGCAATGACCCCAAGCCCTTCCCGCCGCCCATGAAGCTGTGCAGGGAGATGATCGAGGCCATGGGCGGGCAGGTGCGGTCAATCGGCGGTCAAACATCAGTCAAGTCATGGTCAAACACTGGCGGACCACGGATGAAGAGCTAACATACAACAGCATTGTTGCCACTGTACCTGCATTTTCGAAGACATGGAGCGGCGAGTCTGAACTGGGGTGTTCTGTTTGTGCGTATGGGCCATGCTGCCTTGATGGAGGGAGGAGCAGTAGGAGTCAGGCTGGGGCAAGCAGGAGGGCAGCAGAAGATGTTGACCAGGTGTGAAACCTGTGCAGCTGCAGGGCACTCTCCACACTATACAGGTCTAGACCCAACGCACATATGTACAGATGGACAGTCTAGCATGAAAAATGCAAAGCTGTGCACCTTCAAGCATATGTTCGAATAGCAACCGGTTCCCTCCCGTGTGCTTTCGCGCCTTGCAGGACAGCAGCTACTACGTGCAGTTCCGCATGTTCTCCTGCGAGGCCTACAACATCCTGCGCAAGAGCGCCGACCTCATCCTGAGCCTGTTCCACCTCATGGCAGGCGCCTCCATCGAGGCCATCCGCAACAACCCGGAGAACGCCATGCTCAAGCTGCAGGTGCGGTGCTGCGGCAGCAGCAGCAGCGGCAGTGGCAGCAGCGACAGGCAGTGGACAGTGGCGCTCAGCAGCAGCAGCAGCAACAGCAGCGGCAGCGGCAGCGTTGTTTGTGTCAAAGCTCGTGTTGCGCATGGCGGTGTTTGGGCTGTGCACCAGCTGTGCAGGCAGCAGCCGCAGCATCACCTGCCATGCCGTTTTTGGCAGCAAACGGGCAAGGCAGATCATCCAACACATAACTTGGCTCCTCACATGTCTGGCCTGTGCTGCGCTGTCTGCTGCTGCGTGCATGAGAAGCTGCGACTGAGTCTGATTGTTGCTTGCCGATTGCACGTCATGCCACCTTCATGCTGTAGTGATAGCTTCGCAATGCACATTCAGTTGCCTCGTTCTCACGATCACATGAGCGCTGCTGCATCTGCAGTACCTTCCAGGCACTGGGTGCTGCTGATGTCACGCATGTTTGTTCGCCTGCGCTGCATGTGCACCTGCTGCTGCCTGCAGGAGAAGCTTCGGCTGGACTTTGACGATGAGCAGGCCATAGAGCAGATGCAGGCGCTGATCAACGAGTCGGCCACAGCCCTGATGCCGCAGATCGTGGAAACCACGCACCGCTGGGCGCAGTACTGGCGCTGAGCAGCAAACACAGCAGCTGTGGTGAATGTTCACAACAGCTGCGGCTGGCAGCGCCGACAAGCTGGCAGTCTGTATTCGGTGTGTAAGTGCAGCCAGGAGGCGCCATGCTCCTGGCAGTAGGGAGCAGCAGCATTGGCAATGACACTCCACTCAGCACAGAACGACGCAAGTACCAGCAAGGTTGCATGCTGGGAGGTGTACAGCACAGGCCGATGCATGTTACGCCGCTGCAGCCCCATGCTGGTGTAGCTTTAAAGCTACGCAAAATTTTGCGTGAGCAGCGCTCTGCCCAGGGTAGCAATGCATGTGCTGGTTGCTTGTCTGTGCTCAAGCCTGTTGTGCGACAGCACCGGCGCCACTGCTTTGAACATTACGTGTGCACACATGTCGTTCACATGCATGCTGGTGCCATGCCATCCTGGCATGTGCCATCTAGCAGTACTAGCACTGCCGGCCTAAATAAAGTTTGGTCTTGCCCTCTGCCGTTTTTGGTCTTGCCCTTTTTTTTGCTGGTGACCGGGGTGGTGGTGGTGACGAAACAATGTAACCTGGTTTCTGAACTTTCACATGCGGGCAGTGGCAAGCGCCTCACACCCAAACAAGCTATGCACAAGCAGAGCTGTTGTGGTTGCCCAAATGCAAGGGCTGCAGCGTTGTTGGTCATCTTTTCAAGCATCACTATACCAAGAGCCCTCAGGATAAACATAAAACAATGGCGATATTGCATGAACAGCTGCACAGCAACGAGCCATCAGCTGGCATGCACTTCACAGATCACGCTGCAAATGGCATCAGGCACGGCACATGCGAAGCAGCATTTCGCACATCATGCATTGTTGCAGATCAGAAAGCAAAATCAAGATTGTTTGATGTGTAAGGCGAGAACTCGCCCGGAAAAATTGATAAGAAGCGCCTGTGCGGGGATGACACGCAGAATTCTCTAGTAAAAGGCGAAAGAAGTATCTGACTTCGTACCAACCCCAGCGCATACCGATAACGGCGCATGGCTGGAGGGTGTGACTCTTTCGCGGAGGGCAGCTCACCAGCCGCCCTACACCACCGGAGTAACAGGTCGCCACGTCACGGTGTGAAGCACACTGGGGCCGGCCCACAGCAGCGATCTCGAAGCAGCAATCAATAGCTATTGATACAAGTGATATAGTAGAGCGCAGAGTGCGTGCTCTGGCTGTTGTAGATGCTTCTGCACAGTGATCTGGCTGCTGCCATTGTCTGCTGTACAGAAGGGCTTGGTGCAAGTACTGATCAGCACCCATTCGGCATGAAAGCTTTTCATTGTCGATTGAGAAAACGTTTGATACGCTAAGTTGCGCAATCAGCCTCAGTTACCCTGCAGACCCGGTTAGAATGCACACCAACCTGCCGGTCAACAGTCAAACTCACCATCGACAACACAGCAAGTGGCACTGATGCTGTTCTGCCTGCACATTCAGCTACCTGATCACTCATCATCTGTACAACCTGTGGTATAAGATAAGCAACAGCCTTGTGCTGTCGAAACTGGTCCTGATTGAGAAGTAACTGCAACCAAACCACTGGGCCGGCCCACACACAGTCATCACATGGTACCAGCCCACACGCCGTCATGATCAAGACAGGCTGCATAACATTGCAAGTGCAACAGTGACAATAAATCTTCAGCACATCTCAGACACACACGTACGCTTTCCTGCAGGCACGAGCGAGTAGACTTTTGAATCACAGAACTGTCAGCAGCAAGCAACTACGATATTCAGTACACTGCATGTACAAAAGCAGCTGCTGCTGCATGGCCAACTTCACCAGAACTATATGGGCCCTTCAACAGCTGCACAAGATCAGATCAGCCACTTAGACGTGCTGCGACTCTGGTGTTGCACTCCAGCTCAACATCGGACACGCTCATTCCACTAGATACACAGCTACACACCCTGCGCCCTGAATCTGTCAAACGTACAAGTGACGCTGAAGAGCTGCCCTTGCGTGCGCCAAGCTCAGCGTTCACTGCTGCGCCGCCCCAAAGGTGCTGCTGCTCTTACTTGAACATCGTGTACATGCCGTGCACCTGTGCAGCAGCAGCAACGGCGACAGCAAGAACAGCAGCGACACCACATCAGCCATGTACGCAGACCCACAAACAGCGGCATGATGCAAGCACACACTCTTGCTTCATGCCTTGTGCGCACTGCAGCGACAGCACTCCTCGACTCCCAAATGCCAGTGACAATGCCATTCCTTCGGTACCATGTTATAACATGCAGCGCACAAGGCCACCTGCCAGAGGCATGTAAAACGCAACTCCTGCATATACTGCGGCCTACCTTAAGTGTTTCACTGCCCTTGTTGTATGTGAACGTCAGGCCCTGCAAGCAGGCAACAGTCATGGCTGCATGTCAGTGCAGAAGCGCCAGCCTTGAATGGCAGTGCAGCAAAAGGTTGGCACAGGCTGCAGAAAACACCACTTGCCAGCGCTGTGTACAGCCGCAACAACCAGCTGCAGGCAGCAGCAGCAGAGTTGCAACGCCTCAGATTGCACGCAGGACTCCTTATGGGCAGTCAGCCGCCACAGCGGGCTCAGGCACATGTAAACGCTTAGCACGTGGTACCACATACGCGCACGCACTTCAGTAATGGCATGTCACACATCAGCATGCAATCTGTCACACAATCAAGCCGCACAGTACTTGACGCCATATACCATGCAGACACCGCAGCAACACAACGCGTGCGATGCACAGCTGTGGCGTGTTTTGGATGCCCTGAATCCTATCACACAATCAAGCTGTCCAGCTGCCGCCACTCACATCCACCAGGCCCAGCACTGCGCCGTAGCGCAGCGACTTGCCGAAGCAGCTGCCGTAGCCCTTGCCGTTGTTGAACATCTGCCGCAGGTCCTCGCTGTTTGCCTTGAGCTGCAGCACAGGTTGGGTTGCAGTCCAGCAGCAGCAGCGGCAGCGGCAGCAGCAGCAGCAGCAGCGGCAGCAGCAGCAGCACACGCAAGGTATGTTAGCAGTGCGCCCCGCACAGCACAGACAGACAGCAGCATAGGGGTTGCAGCGAGGCAGCGCAGCTTGCTGCATGGCGCGCCTGCTGTTACCGTGCATCGGCCGGTGCTTGTATACATGCTGCAGCCCCTAATGACAAGCTGGCCTGGACGCAGACACCGCAACAGCTGGGATGCTTGCAACTTCCTATTTGACCAGGCGTCTGTATTGAGGTATGCCGCATAAACACACCAATGTTACCCCTCCAACTTGCACCAATGCAGCACCTGTCCTTGTCACGTGTCATTATGTTGTGTTGCTGCTGTTGGGCGCGCACCTGCAGCTGCTTCTTGCCGTTGCTGGCCTTGGCTGTCAGCTCAGGCCCCATCAGGGCAGTCACCACAGCCAGCGGCAGGCAGGGCAGCTCCAGGCTGACACGTGAGTTGCTGTCTGTGATTGTTGTGATGCAGCAACGCAATTTCAACAGCAGTTTCAACAGCAGCAGCAGCAGCAACAGCAGCATCTGCATGAGTTCAACGGCAGAGCACAACTTGCTGCAGTTGGTGCCAACACGCATGCAAGAACCCTTCTGTGGGCGTATGGCTGCCACAACACAAATGCAAGCGTTGACATGCTGCAAGCTTTTTGATGCTGCATGCAAATCCAAGTAGCTGGCGCTTTGCGCCCAGACGAGCTGGCAGCGCACATGCCTCTCCTGCACGCACACATGCAAGCTGCATAATGCTGCATGTACCACAGCTTAGCTGGCGCTTGCTCTTTGAGCTGAGCAGAGCTGGCAGCGCACATGCCTCTCCTGCACTCACAAATGCAAGCTGCAGTATGCTGCATGTACCACAGCATAGCTGGCGCTTGCTATTTGAGCCCACAAGAGCTGGCAGCGCACATGCCACTCCTGCACTCACACTTGAGGTTGGGCCTGTAGCTCATCTGCGCATTGATGGCACTCTTGATGCTGCGCAGCGCAGCTGCTGCTGCCTTGGACACCTGCGCTGCGCTGCCGCTGCTGCTGCTCCTGCCTGCTGTGCCCTCGTCATCTGAGCAGTCGTCTGTGTCTGCGTCTGATGCTGCCCGCCGCTTCTTCTTTGTGCCCTTGCCTGCTGCTGCTGGCCCCTTCTTGGCTGAGGTGCTCTGCAAGGAGCCAGGCAGGCACCACACAGCAACAAGGTGAGCTCAAGCTGGCAGGCAACAGGTTGTGGGTATTGCTGGTGAGCCCCTGCAAGCAAGAAGCCTAGAAATCGGCAGTTGCTATACTTAAAGTACCCAGACATAACGGCAGCATTTCCTGCAAGCTGGTCTGTCATTTTTAACCCGCACTAGTGCCAGCAGCCTGTCTGTGGCACCTGCTTCTTCTTCTTCTTGGGCTCATCGTAGTCGCTGTCATTGGCTGGATCGTACTCATCATCATCCTGGTCCAAACCAAGCTCAGCATCTTCATAGTCACTGCAGTCCTCATCATGCTTGACCGCCTTGCGCTTGCGCTCGCTGTGCTTGGGTGCAGTGGCTGGTGCTGGTGTCAGTACTGGTGTCTGGTTCTGCAGCTGTGCCAGCTGCGCCTGCTGCGCTGCAAGCATAGATTTAAGAGTGTCCACATCCGATACGTTGGTCCACTGAACTGCCTGGTCTGCCATGAAGGTGATGGGCTGTTGTTGACACAAGCCTTAGAGGCTGCAGGACGAGTGCTGTATCGTTTGGAGGTTGTTAGATCTGATGAATTTCAGCAATGGTGATCACCTTCGTCGCCAGGCGTGGAAGTTGACGGGGAGAACTTGAACCTATTCGAACTCCTCCCAGCCCTGAACCCGCCTGATCAAATTCCTCAGTCCGCGCATCATACAGAGGGAAGGTTGACCTGGATTCGTAAAGCTGGCTTGGTGCGTATCGAGGATAGAATGGTGGAGGTCGCGCCCTGTCCAGCTACCCTATGGTTCCAGCAGCAGCTGCAGTTGCCCAGACTCCCCATGAACACAGCCATACTCAAGGACATTGTTGCACACTGCCTAGGTATAGGGACTCCGATGTGATGCATCTTGCTCATGTGTGCAGCAGCTGTTCAGCAGCAGGACCACACGCACTGCGTTAGCAACAGCAGCAGCAGCAGCAGCAGCAGCAGCAGCAGCAGAAGCCACCTGTAAACTAGTACCTGTGCAGATAGAAATGCAGGCTTGCTTACCAGCTGTAAGTCAACCAGTGCATGACGTGCAACAGCAATTTCACAATAGTTGTGCCTCCAACAGCATGGATGCTTGCTGTGCTGTGCCACAACAGCGCACAGACAGTCGACTTGCACATCATAGCTTGCTTGACACGGATTTTGCATGTAGGCCAGTCTGAAGTTGGGCTGATGTGAGTGCTGTAGGTTTCCTCTGCACAGCTTCTCCTCCCTACTACCAGCAATCATTGCTGGAGCAGGCACAGCAGCGGCAGCGGCAGCAGCAGCAGCAGCACGGCCAACTTGCTTGCTGTGCTTAGCAGCCCACCACCTGGATGCGTTTGTATGTTGTTTTGCTACTGCAACGCAGTCGTTAAGTAGTTGCATCACACAAATGGCGCGTTGTACAACGGCTGCTGGTGGAGCTGTTGCCTGTGTGCTGCACAGCACCCCTGCTGCTGTGGCAGACCTGATACTGCTCATCACAAGCCGTCTTCTGCTTGCGGAGCGTGACCATGTAGAGTAACAAACATTTCACATTACACTGTGCGTCAGTATGATAGCAGCTGTCCAGCGTGTGTGCCTCAGCTGCTGTTACTGCTGCTTGGATCATGGAAGCATACATCGCGTCTAAGGGCACCGGTGGCGCAGGGCTGCTCATGTTGACGCGACACATCTGCACACATTACTCTCAGTTCAACGAGCTGTTGAGACTGCCAATGCTGTGATCAGCGCCGAGAGGTCGGCAGCCTCGACTACCCTGTCACAGCAGCACGGCAACCATCAAGCACAACATGCAGGGTTTCTTTCTTTGGTATGTAAGGCAGGGTACCGGCTTGCACCGCCTGCCGTTCAGAAATTGTGTTGAATCCCCGAA